>BHFT01019870.1:0-74824 GCA_004320025.1 Laticauda laticaudata
AGGTTCACCTTTTAAGTTGCATTACTGAAATAAATGAACTTTTGCACGATATTCTAATTTTTTGAGTTTTACCTGTAAATTTAGAGCTTTCTGAAGCCTTTTGCTACCTTTTAGCAAAAAGCAAGTGACAAAAACAGTTATAAACAAGAATTCTTCTTAATGTTTTTCTCTCCCTTTTACTTTCTGTGAAGTAACTGGAAGATCACAAGAAACTATTAGGTGATCAGAACAAAAAAGCTACTTTTTTCATTCTGGGTGCAAGTGTGCATTTCTTTAATGGGAAACCAACAGCTTTTGTTTTTCATTTATTTCCCCTACTATTATTTTATTACTTCAATGTCCCCAATAAAACAAAATAATTTGTCCAGTCTTCTCTGTATCTAACTTGTTATCTAGCCATCTAGTCATCTAACTATCTAGCTACTTTCCTTCCAAGTGCAGTTTACATTTTAAACTTATTTACCCCAATGCTATAAGAAAAAAAGTTGAACACATTTACTTGATAATAGCAATTATAAAATGAATTATTAACATGTATGCATTGAATCAGCAACCAGTTTATAAAATGACAGAAAAGATATTGAATGGCTCATATAGGTCCCAGTATGTTAAAGTCCAAAGAAAAAGAATATCATATCATAATGAAGTTCAAGACAGAAAACATTTTCTACAAGAATATGCATAGAATCCAAGCCATTATAATATCCATTTTAATAAGATTGCATCTTATTCCATCCCTTCATCATTGGAACATATATTCTCTTTCCAACCAGTTCATTCACATAATCCATATCTACTCAAGAAGTTAGAAAGACCTTAGAGGGCAAATATCTGAAGCTATTTGAATGGAAAATTATCTATGTGACATTTGATAAAATTCATGTTGATATAATCATGTAGGCAATCTCATGTAATAGATAGCATTAGAATTCATTTGGAATCAAGGTGACATAGCTAGCAAAAGTGCTTACTAATTTGTCATGGTGGCTGTTTAGAAGTCAGTGATTTCCCATTGCCAAATCTGCATAGCAGTTGTGTTCAGTTCATTTTATGATGATCAAGTAAGAGCTTTCATAATTGCATAAAATGGCCAGTTACAAATCCAAAGACATTTTGAATCATGCTACTGTTTAAATTACCATGCAATTGGAGAGTACAGTACAGTCCGATCATTTTCATGTATCTTTGAATATCATTAAATAGAAATACATCTCACTTCATTGCCCTAATTTAACAATTGAATATAAAAATTTAAAAATAAAAGAGAGATGGTATGCCCTCTTATTTTTTTAATTACATTATAGTTCTTTGTGGACCAATATTTTAAAAGTCAGCTGTACATTATCTTGGGAAAACAATTGATTTTATCTGCACTTTCTGTATCTGTTCTCAGTATTTGTTTTTGCTATAAATAGGTTATATTAGAAATAGGTTATATTAACTGTTCAAACCAATAGCTACCTCTTTTCTACTACAATTTTCCTCTTTTGAATGGCCACGGTAATGTTTTAACCAACATTTACCAATAATTGTGTTAGTTTTCTCAGTCTGCTTCATTTTGTATGTATCATGGTATACTTTTACTGCTTTTTATTTTCCTAACTAATTGATGAAAATCACTTGTTCCTCTTCACAATCTATTTTTAGACTGCACACATTTAATTTAGAACCAACTGCAAGTTTGCTACTTGTTTTTGTGAACTTTGAAAATACATTTTATGCTTCAGATTTTCAAGAGCAACATATCCATATATGTACAAAGCCTCAGGCATATCCAGTCAAATATTTCAACAGTTTCCTTTCTTTTACAAACCAATAAATAAAGGTTGCCACAAATGATCACTAGCATAATCAAATGACAATTTCACATTTTCAGTAAACGTCAGCAGGTTATTTCTGTTTCTGCAGGTCATACAGGTCATACAGATACATAAAATTTTAACAGAGGAAGTGAGAGATGGGACATTTTAGGCATTTTTATACTAATATGGTAAAAAGTTTACAATTTTACATGCTTAAGCTTTAAAGTGATAAGTGATGTCAAAGAGCAATCTTCTTTTTTTTTTTTCAAAATGAAATAACAGGTTAAGATGCACTCAGGGTTCAAAAAATTGAATAAAAAATCTTCTACTGTAATTCTGAAAGAATTCCAGGTATAATTCAACAGTGCCTTTCTTTTGTTCCTTTTGTTTCTTTTGTTACAAAGGAAATCTAGGTTGGGGAGAGAATAATTTCTCAGAGTTTATGTCTTAAAATAAAGTTATGCTTTAAAAAAGTAAGGAGAAACACATTATGCCAACTTATTGAACAACATCATATCCTTCAAAGTATGTAAGCTAAGTTGGCATGGTTGAATTTTATCTTATATAAAGAAAAAAACCTGCATACCAAATCAGAATAAGAAATACATATTAGTTGATTTAATTATTATTTGAAGTTTATCAGCATTGCAGAACATATCTGAGATGGATCCTGAATTACAGAGTTATAGATATAATGATGTAGGTGTCTATTAATCTGCTGATGATGATGATATGTGAGATAACATGATCTGGAGGGGAGTAAATTATGGCAATTTTACAGGCACTTTTTTCACAAGTTTTTCCTTTGTTATAAAACAGTAACTTTTGTGTTTGACATCTACAAATATCTCATTGTCATTGCTGGGAATCTCCTCAAGCCTTAGAAGCTTACAAGCTAGTAATTATTTCCAAGTAGTTGATTGATCAAATAAAGTATTTATTAAAACAATTTTGTTCAATGTGATTTGGTTTCTTAATGTTCAGATTTGCTTCAGATTTCTGTTCAGATAGAAGAGGTTGCCAGTGTAGAGCATTTGTATGAAATTTTGGTATCATTATTGAAAATAGTTTCATCTTTGTTTAAAATTCTATAAATATTACATTTGGAAGAACCCTTGCTTTTTGATTAAATGGTGGCTGTAATTTCATTGACTGAGGAGCATTTTGGTAAGATATTAGCACAACTACAATTAAACCAAACATTTAGAAGCAGTGGAATTCCTTTCATGATGATGAAGACTCAATGTGATTCTTTTGTAAGGTGGATACATAGAATAACACATAATTTCAAGGCCATTTTTTAAACCAACAAATGGAGAAAAACCTCTTTGAGAACTTTGCTACTTTCTATTTTGTAAACATGCCTTAGGATGACAGAAGATCAATACATAGCCAGCTGGATTTCTTTTTTGTTTTGATACAATAAAAGGAAAAGACACTCTCAACTATGTTAACCTTTTATTTTAAAATTGCCCATTTCAGATACTTTAAGGTGTATTATGTGGTCATGAAATGACATAACATCTTCCTTCCTTCCTTTCTTCCCACCTTTCTTCCTTTTTTCCTTCCTTCATGATGTGGTTTTTAATGGTTGATATTGACCTGGTAGCATGCAATAAATCAACATAGTGTTTTTATATTAGGTCACGTTACTGGTAATTATTATAGTACAATTTTGACTACTTTGTTTGGCATTTCTAATATTTCCTTGTCCTGTTTGGGGACTTTCTTAATTGGAAATAATATGGGCTGAACCTGGAAGTTTTGGTTATGGATGTATGTTATATATCAGTAAATATATTTCTAAATTTCAGTGCTGGCACACAGTTCTCTTTACATAAAAACCGTTCCATGTTTGCTTTGCCCTCTAAACTTTAGCCCCAATAAGCTCAGCTTTTATATAAAATTAATACAATAGCCTACCCCAAAGATTAAATCAAGATCAAATGATGTTAATACCACTTTATAATGCCTTGATAAGACCACACTTGGAATATTGCATCTAATTTTGACCACCACAATATAAAAAAAGATGTGGACACTCTAAAAGAGTACAGAAAAGAGCAACAAAGATGATTAGGGAACTGGAGGCTAAAACATAAATAAAATCTTTGGAATTGGTTATGTCTAGTATAATGAAAAGAAGGGCTGGTGGTGACATGATAGCAGTATTCTAATATCTAAGTCATTGCCACAAAGAAGAGGTAGTCAGCCTATTTTCCAAAGCACCTGAGGACAGGACAAATGGCCACTGCAACTGTAAAGGTCAGATCTGTCAGTAAACTGACTGTCAGCATAGAGCACCAGTTCATCTCCTCACTGAAGTAAGTAACCACCTATCCACTTGCATAGAACATTCTTTCAAACTGTTAGATAGACAGAAGCTAAGGTGAATGACAGGAGCTCATCCTGCCACACAGCACTTAGGCTTGAACTGCTGGAGCTGAGACTGTCTCCAGCATGATTAAGCCACTGCATCTCCACCTCAATTTCATGGAAGAGTTCTATTTTGCAGTAACTTACACTTTTATGAACTAGAAACAATTTGGCAGACATGTTTAGTCAGGAAAAGGATACCAGCTTGAAGTAAAGTAAGTGTTTTCATTAAACCTTCTAAAGATCCTCTGTAAACAGTAGTTGTAGTAGTTGGAAAGAATAAAAGTTTTATTAAAAGGACTCAAAGATGAACCTTCCAAACTAAGATTGTGCAGCTGTGCCTTGCTATTTGCATCATTGATTGCTGGATCTTGATAAAACTTTGATAGTAGATGGAAGCCAAAAGAATATCTGCATTACCAATAATGTCAGAACTATTCTTTTTAATAGTCAGAGCAGCAGCCATGGACTTTTAAATTACTCATTTACTGTTCCTTGAAATCTTTTTTATTAATCAAATGGACTCTGGAAAATCTTTTTAAGGCCCTAAACCTTTTGAAAACTTTTTTGTTCAGACCAGTAAAAAAGTAAATCATTAATCCAATTGTTATAACAACTGAACACTAGCATTCAAAAATGATATCAATATAATAAGTAGTTAACCCATATCCAGAATGTAGCCACTCTCTTGCTTCACCAGACTGAAGCCTGGTTAAAAGTTAAAAATAAACTTTTTTTCATTACGTTATTTAATTTTCCATCTAAGCTTGGTTCCATCTGTTCAGTCTGATTGCATTTTTTAAGCAGCAAAAGTGATTGCTTAATCACTTGAGTGATTCCTCTCAGCTAGGCAAATTGAACATAGCCGTATGGTCGTCATTAACAGTGAGATGGGTGACATATAAATATAATAAATAAATTGTCCTCCAAATTTCCATACTTTCTGCATTTTATGATGTTGAATCAAAACAAATGCAACAAGGCATACATTATATTACAGATACACACACACACACACACGCACCTAGAGGCATATGTGAGAGAATTCTGTGTTTCAAATAAATATGGCTTTGTGCACATTTTCAGAATGATTAAGATATTCAATGGATCAAAATTATGACTGTATTCATTTCATAATGAAATTAAATGGGTCTAAACTAGCATGTATGGTTTCCTAAACAAATATATACCCAATTCTTATGAGAATTAATTGCAACACATACTCATCTAGACAACTGTCAATTACACTTCCATCCTACAATTCCTTCAAGGATCTCCAGTGAACATCATACAAAGGTTATCTCATTTAATTATCCTGATCATGCTGAGACTACTCATATTGTAATTCAGGCTAAAGGGAGATATAAACATAGGTTTCCCATGTGAGCCATATTCTACCAACCAGCTAGGAGATTTATTTGCTTAATAATCATCCAATCTCTTGATAAAAATATCTTCTGAAAATTCCTCAGGGCAATTTATGTTTTCTTTGGTCTGAAAATGTTTGGAAAATGCAAATTGGAAAATCAATTAATTTTATAAACAAGGTACCTTATGCACCCATTTTTAATTGCATTCAGTAGTTGTTAATGAATGTTATTTATTTATTTGTCCTGATTCTGTTCAATGCTAGAGAAGAAAGGAAAGAAGGAAAGAAGAAGGGAAGGAGGGAGGGAAGGAAGGAAGGAAGGAAGGAAGGAAGGAAGGAAGGAAGGAAGGAAGGAAGGAAAATTTTGAGGACTGGTTNAAGAAGAAGGGAAGGAGGGAGGGAAGGAAAGAAGGAAGGAAGGAAGGAAGGAAGGAAGGAAGGAAGGAAGGAAGGAAGGAAGGAAAATTTTGAGGACTGGTTTTGTTTGTACCCAGAATTGATTAGATGGAAAAGAATGCAAGAGTTGTGTATATTTGTATTGTTTTAATGCAATAGTATACTACTATATATGCAAAAATATAGACAGCATATAATTAAAACAGAATCGTTAGATAACAGGCAATATACTACTATATTTCAGACCTGCTCCTATCCTAAATGACTCATTTAGAATATGACAACCCAGAGACAGAAAAGAAGTAAAAAAAAAACAAAATAAAGCATCTTTGTGTTGTTTTATTTATAGTGAGACATTAATGCAACTATAATAGATTACAATTTGTTCAGGTCCTGCTAAAATCCAGTGCCCATAATTGAATGCAATATTCTAAGTGTGATATGATTTTGATCTTAACATTATATTTTTATTACACAGACTAGGATTGTATTTGCTTTTTATTTTTTTTTACCTGCATTGCACATTTGTTTTAGCTTGCAATCCAGTACAACATGCAGTCTTTTCGTGTGTTCTTCAGTGATACTTTTGATTTTCCGTACATAAATGAAAGACTGTATATTTTTATTTTGCAGTTCAATTCACTGGTTTCTGCTTCTTGAATCTTTATGTTGCTCTAGAAGATTTCTATATGCCCAATTTTGTGTCATTTGCCAGATTGATAGTTATATATTCTAATATCTTATCCCAGACAATGCCTATAAATAAATTGACTAGTAGAAGCCTAGAACATAACCCGTTAGTAGACTACTTGCAAATGATCAGCTTATTGTGGAATCAGTGATGTGTACTGCTTCGTATGATTATTCAACCAGCTGTACATTCATCTACAGATAACATATTTCATTACATATCTTGCAATCTTTAATAAAATTTCATAGGAGACAAATATTCTGCTCAAGTGAAGATGCACTATATCATTCATTAAAAAGTTCAGGTTCATTTAGCAAGACATTTCTTGAGCAATGTATTATTTTCCAAACACACACAGATAAAATGCTTAATATTATGCTCCATAGTTATTGATGTACTTTGGACCCATTTAAAGCTTGGTTGTTTGATTGCAGATGTTTCATTACCTGACTAGATAACATCATCAGCGCTAGTGAGTGTAGGGTTTGCTCCCTGTTTATATACAGTAGCTTACTTGGTAATTGCTTAATTGGGATGTTGTTTTCTGATTGATTGTTTGCCTGGTGCTTATCCCTACTTACTTGCTAGAGAAGATGTGTTCTGGTAATTTGGTTTTCTTCTTGGCTTTTTAATTGTCTCTTTAATGTAGTTTATCTAGATTAAAATGTAGTTTGTCTCTTTGTGTCTATGGATCACTGTTTTATCTGAATGCCAAACATCCTGGAATTCTGTAGCATTTTTGGATTTTACTTGGTCTAGGAACTAGTTTTCCAGTTGGAATTATGATTTCATCTGTTCATGGACTGTGAGATTATGGATATTAATCATTTTATGGATATTAATCATTTTGGTGTTAATGAATGAACTCTACTTCTCTTCTGTCTGACATAATGTTTGTTACAGTCAGTTGTAGATGATCCTGTTTTTAATTCTTTTAAGCCAGGGGTGTCAAACTTGTGATAACACATTATTGTCACATGATGTATTGCAAAATTTCTCTCCTTCGCTAAACCATTGGTGGGTGTGACCAGCATGTGACGTATCTAGCCCACAAGTTGCAAGTTTTACACCCCTGTTCTAAGCCTACTAACTGTCTTATTTATTTAAGGTGTTTAATAAAATTTAAGCTTTATTTAACTTGTTTATGTGTTACTATGTTGCCACATGGTTGCTTTTGAAATGTTTTTTATTTTTGATAGTATTGCCTTTTTTATAACTGGTATTGTGCTGTAGCGAGTAATGAAATATATGCAAACAAACACTCAGGCTCATAAAGCACTAAGACTCCACACAGTTCAACTCTAAACTACATATGTTCTCTTACATGGATGTGCTTTGTTTCTTACTTATCATGGCTTATGCACTGCTCAATTCTCAATGGCTATTCTATTTCATTTTATATGGTTAATGGATCTGAGACTAAAGATAAAAAAATAAGATTTCAAGATAAAATTCTTGAAATCTCCGAATGGCTAAAATCATCAATACATGACATTAAAAGCAGCAAAGCATAACCAACCAGCATAGAACAAATTTTGTGTCATCAGCTTGAACAAAAATTAATGCTTCTAACCTGAATTTTAAACTGTCCCAAACAAATGCCTTTTCTCATCTAAGAAATCAAACATGTATGGCTAAAAGAAGCTGAGGAAGGCTTATACACAGATAAAAATTACCAGCATATAGTTTCATCACATTTGGCCTTTCCTTCCGGCAAGTACTACAATTGCTTCCCCTCATTCTGTGATTTACTGCCTCATTCACATCTTTATGAGCTGGACTAAATGTCAAATACTGAAATTCAATGAAAGTTCTGGTGTTGGGTGTGGAATATATAACACCAATTTCTTGAAACATCACCAGCACCCGTCTATTGCTTTTTGCATGTAGAGTGGGATATTTGAATTCATTCAATTTTATATTAGATTAAAGTGTTTCAGCTATTAGATATATGTATAAATTCTCTTGCTTTTTGTTATTGAGCAGTGAAGCATTACTTCCATTAGATTTTATTGTTTTGATCTTTCTTGGTATTGACTATGAAATCTTAATTTTTCAGTTAAAAAATGCATATGTTTCTGAAATAGGAAAATTTGAATCTGATCATTGTGCTTTGAGTGAGAACTCTGGGTCGATTTATTCAGTTTCCTGGATATTTATGGTATTCTTCAGTACCTTATCCAAATTTCAAAGGCATCAATAATACTCTTTCTCTTTTACTGCTTCAAAGTTTATTTTTGATTCATGAAGAAATATCATTGCTTGCACTGTTCAGATCTTTGTACGTATACAGGTAATCCTCAATTTACAACCATTCATTTAGTGACTATTCAAAGTTACAATGGCACTAATTTACAACCATTCTTCACATAGCATCCTAATGGTCATGGGAGCAAAATTCAGGCACTTGGCAACATTTATGCATTTATGATGGTTGCAACATCCTGGTGTCATATGATCACCATCTGCAATTTTGCCAGGTACCTTCCAACAAACAAAGTCAATGAGGAAAGCTAGATTCATTTAACAACCGTGTGATTCACTTAACAATTACAGTGATTTGTTTGACAACTGTGGCACAAAACATAGTACAATCAGGCATGACTCACTTAAGAGCCATCTTGCCTATGGTTCCACTGATGGACGTAAATCAAGGACTACCTGTGGATATATTCGGGAATCAGAAAATCTTTTTCAAGTCCTTCGTTGCTATTTTACTAATATAGACTATAGGCTATATTTCTTGCCTCCTCGTTCCTTATTGTTTACAGTGATCCAAAAAATGCCAATATTATTCACCACTTCAATATACACATTATCATTTTGAAGGCCAGTTGCTATAGCTCTTGTCACTAGTCTGGTCTTTATACCGAATCTTGACATTTCTTTTTTATTGTGCTTCTTGATTTTCATTCAGATTATTTACACTTTCAATCAGCAATTATATAAGCATAGCAAAAACTAGATGAGGCATGCTGTTTTTTTAAATCCCAATAGCAGTCAGTCTGGCCCCATATGCTATATATACAAATCATAATTAATTTGGATGCACTCTCTTATTTTAATACAAAAAGGAGTTTCACCCTTAAACACGGTATTTGTGATTCAGTATAAATTTCTTCTTCATGTTTATATTAGTGACAATAAATATTTAATCCTTTTAATCAGAATTTCAAAATGGTTTGCTGCACTTAAAATAAAGTTTGGATAATATTATCCAATAATATTAATATAATATTAAGCTATTTTTAAATTTTTAAATAAAATTAATCGAGTAACCAAAACACTTATCCTTATGCAATTATACTGATGGCATTTCAAGTGGAGACTAAAACTGATTCTACAGGGAATAGCTCCAGTGAGTTTCCATTGACCATTTCTTGTGACAATGATAGACATCAAATGTCCAAACAATGGCTATATCCAAATAAAAAGCTAATCAGAAGGACAAGAATTATTCTTCTTCTCATTATTTTTTAAGGTAAATGTCACTGGAGAAAACTGATGGTTGCAAAAATTGAAAGCCCTGGAAAACAAAAAGCTTGACAGAAGACAAGGTGGCTAGGTACAATCACTGGTGATACAAGTTCAATATTACAGCAAAGCAGTTACTGACAGACCATTCAAGTGAAGTGATAACTTTTGGATTACAATTCATGTGAAACAACTGAATTGTTATTGGACTTCAAATCATTCAAAGTGAAAGCTCCTTTTGTTTGCTAAAATTCTCTCAATTATACAATAATTAATTATACATTTGATTGTATGATTGCTTGATTAATATTTGAAGGTACAATGCATAAGAAATCATAATTTTTGTATCACTTTTAGGGCCTCATGGGCAACTTGTGACGATATACTAGGAGTGATGAGCATTCACCATAATCCATACTGCATATCCTTTACATTATAGAAATAATATATTTATTTATTTTTGTTTATTTTACTAAAATGTTTATATGGCCACTCAACAATACAATAACAACAACAACATCAATAAAGATATTTGTAATACATTTTTAAATGTTCAGTTGACTGAGCTTCATGTTTAATGAATAAAATAATAATACTAAAACTGAACATTCAAAAATGCATCACAAATAGCATTGAGTGGTGCTAATGGTTGATATGGGTTGCTGCCAGCATCCTAGGTATCAACCAAGTACCTTTTAAGATGTATGATGTTTCAAGGAGCACAGTTTTTTGCAGTACCGCTGGTGTTATTGCAGGAAGCTGCAGTTTCTTGATGTATTTTATAAAATTCTTCGACGTGGTACCTAGTGCCCTGATGACAATGGGTATCACTTTTACATGTTTCATCTATATTCACATAGTTTTGATGGCCAGGGCATGAATTTTTTTTCAGTTCTTTTTCTTCAACTCTGGCGTCTCTAGTACCGCGATATCAATAAAAAAGTAAATAGTGATAATAATCAAATAATAATAATAGCAACAGGTACTAGTCCAACATCTATATAGACTGCAACTATACACTTTCCCAGTACATAGGGAAACATCCATCTCTTAATGACTTTCTGGAAGAGTGCCTGCTGGAATTAAAAGGAAAATATTTTCTAAAAGACAAGAACAGCTACTAAGTTGTATTATAAAGGTTTCTTTGTCTGTTTAATTATTTGCTTTAACACATGTTATGGAGATGTTTTGGCAGAAAAAATAAGAAGCCAGAAATATAAGAAACTAAATAATGAATATCATATTGACTTGTATAAAAACAAGTTTTTCCACCTACATTTCCATCTGAATTGTTTATCAGAATAGAGGCAGCTAATCAAAAAAGGAGGAAGAAGTAAAAAAAAAATCAGAGTGTGTAAAACTGGCTGATGCATAGCACAGGATGCCCTTATATAAATAAAACTGGAACAGAATTTCTATTTTTCAGATATTTTTGTGTATGCCACTATCAGGAGCTCTTAAATATATGTACAACGGACATTGTGATGTGTGTGTAACAGTTGAAATATTGAACTAGAATCAGGCAATTCCAAGCTTCAGGAATTCTTATTATCGCAGGATAATAACAAAGTTAAAATGGTTTGTCTTTGCTGGCATCTAATCATCTGGATTCTTGCACCACAAATCTAATTATCTCTCTTTCCTATTCTTACATCTTTTATTCATCCATTTCTTCTCCTCACCTAAGACCCTTTTATTCCCTTCTCAGTGCAGTTTGTTGCCATTCTCTGATCACATGAGGATCTTTCTTTTCTTCTTCTTCTTCATCTTTTGCTTTATATGTAAGAAGGAAGGATGTGTATTTGTTCTTTTGCTTTTCTATATACTGTATGAGATAATGTTTAGGAAATACAGATGCAATCAGTTAACTTTGTAAAATTTGTTTTATAGGCAAATAATTGTAATTAGTCAGCATTAATGCATGCTTTCTTGTCCTGGAATTGCTTTTTTATTTGATGGTGAATTGTAAGTTATCTGAAAATTATGCACATTAACACCCATAGCCACCCATATGCACTTACAAATTTGAGTGTCACTGTTAGGTGAATGAATACTCAGATTTGATTTAAATTGGAGTGAGTGATTTTTGGTTGACAATAAAGATGGAAAGCAGCACTGCATATATAGACACACATCTTGTTTACAATTTTCATTTTAGGTGGTCATTTTAAATTTGTGAGGTATCTTTCTTTCTCTTCCAGGAATGTAGTTCATGCATAGAATCATACAATTGTGGGCTTGAAATGGACTACAAGGAACATGTATTTTAATTTTCTGCATTAGCAGGAAAGTCAGTTAAGCAAAGAAATGGATTTCTAACCTCTACCTAGAAATGTTGGAATGGGCAAAACCTCAGTTTGTATGCAATGGTAGCTAGATTATTCCAATATAGTACAGATTTTACCATCCAAAAGGTTTTTGTTACTTCTTTTTATTATAAGAAGTTATAACAAAACTAGGTAACTGCAAATTATATATATTATTTCTGGTTCGAGTTTCTGTAACAGTGAAAAATACCATATACATATACACAAACTGGACTTCTGAAAGGAGACAGCTAGCTCACCTTCAGGAAGTTCAGCTGGAGTTCAGCTGATTAATACATCTGGAAAACAGTCAATGCATGTGCCTTTCTAAATCAGATTAACTTGGTGTCAAATCAGTGCCTCATTTATCAGTCTTTCAATAGCTTGGCCATGCATGTATTCATGCCAGTGGAGGATTATCGCAAAGTTCTTGGGGCAAAACACTGTCAGTTTGTTCTATCTGATAGAGTAATTATGAAAACTTGAGGAAGGAAGATCAAAGGTTCATTGACCAAAAAATGTTCAGTAGCCATCAAGAAATAAACATAAGCAGGTCCAATGTCATTCAAATAAAAATCCTGAGTATGACAAAACCTAATTATAGCAATCCCTCGGAAAATGGCACATTCTGCTTGAAAGTATAACTAATCCTCAAGATTATTTGTCTACCTTTATTTTTGGATAGAAAAAAAGTGAAATGTATGGCAAGTGATGTTGGCTACTGAAGTGAAACAGAAGGACTAGAGAAGATCCTTTAACTTCTAATATATTTGTCCAATTTCTCCTGTGAATAAGTTTCCATAATGTATTTAAGGATGAAATACACATAATAAATAAGCCACTCATGTAGAATGATAGATAATTAATGGATTACCTATTGAACTCCATAACTGCCACTGAAATTCAATTGCAAACCAAACAATGGTGGCACAATTGCCAGTAGTTATACTAGTAGATTATAGGAAATAGGTTTGTATCTTACTTCTAAAAGCTTAAAATATATCAAATATAATTAAAGAAGAAGGGCAGCATAGATTTTCCATGAAGGTCTTATTTAATGTTCCTCTGTTTTATCAATATTTTTTCTTTTAATTTAATTTAATTGCTTTTGTAACATTATTTTCTTTTTACTTTAAATTTATACTAGTTTTAATTGCTTTTAGCTACTGTATTTAATTTTTATCTATTGGAAAGACAAGATACATATATTTATAAAAATAAATAAATAACTCAATCTCTAGTATCATCATTAAATTATCATTGTGGTCTCTCTATGTCTAGTCATATTTTTAAAAAGTTAGCAAAAAAGTTTCATATTCTGATGTATTGAATGAGTTGAGGTGTTCCATGTTAATTCAGAATTCTGCAAAGGGAATGTGTGACTAAATTATAACATTACACAGCCAGGCTGACAAGAGGGAATAGTAAGATTTCTAACCCTTCAGAAACATACATTGTTGTATAGATATTAACATCCTATGACTATCAATAAAAACTTTATAAGCTATCCAATCTCTTCCTGCATTTGCAATTCTTGCAATGGCTCCCAATATTCCATCTATTAACTGCCAGCCTCTTCTTCTTCCATTCACCTTGCCCAATATTTTCATCATTTTCCAGATTTATCAACCTTAATGACATATGTGATTGTTTTGGTTTCATCACTCTTTTTCCCAGGGGATTTTTGGCTTGATTTTATAAAATGTAGGTCAAGTCCATTCCACCTATATTCCAAGAAAGCAAGGCAGATATGCTTTGCTTTTAAGTCAGTGCCTTTCCAATGAATTATTTATATCACACAGCAATTTTAATTCAATTTTATTTAATTAGCTGTTGGCAAAACAAATGTATCTCACTGACAAGTTTAAATATGTACTGTGAAAGAGGAAAGGAAATTTGTTAAAAGAAAAAGTAGGCTTTGTTGTTTCATTTGGTAAGAAGGTACAAAATATAATGACTTTCTGATGTTCAAACAGCACCCTTTAATTTCTGAACATTATATAACTTAAATTTGACTAACAAAATATTTTTACACTCTTCTCCAAATTAAGTCTGGAACTGAAGGTAAAATTGAGGTATAGCCTTGGAAACAGGAAGTTATCTTACTGTTGTCACTCTTTAGGCTTTCCTTACTCATTACTGACAAGAAAGCAATTGGAACATTAGTTTCTTCAGGTGGACCTAACCATTTCTGACAATCTTTCTCACATAGTCTTACTATGGAATAGAGTGGTATCATGAAACTTGAGTCAAAGGAGTTAGGAATTCAGCAACACATATATAGTTCTACAAGTGATTGACGTTATTTGAGAGGAGGAGAATAAAATGGCAGAAACTTGAATAAAACCTGCTGATGTTGTGTGTGTGTGAGAGAGAGGGGGGGGAGAGAGAATGAATGAATTTAGGGCAAAATATTGTAATTTAAGTTGTAAAATGATTCAGGTCTGCTGCTTAATCTGTTCTCCAGATAAACCTCTGGTTTGCTTTCTTGTATTTCAAATCAACTTCTTTTTTAAAACTGTAACATTTTGTAACATAAACATTATTTAAATTACTTTCCCTAAAAGTAAGTGTAACATTCATATCTATTGCTTGAATATTGAAATATCTGTTTTTTTCCATGAACTGTTTCATAAAGCATAAGAATCTAATATTGAGTCAAAATACTATGTTGTTTTGATCTAATAGTTTTCTTTTTTTTTTTAGCCTATGTGGAGATTACAGGAATCCAAGCTGTAATTTTCATCTTCTTCCACACTACATATCTTTAATACTTGATAGAGCTGTAAAGCATTGGAAAAAACAATATGCCAAAAATTCAGTCCAGAGATTCATATCAGCTCAAGTGAACATCTGAACATGCTGAAAGAAAAACAAACAGAATGTTATAATGGACAATTCAAACATTACTACCTGGAAGTGGACATCTTTCATTTTTAAAATAGTAAACTAAAAAAATTCCTTAACTTTTATACCCATTTATAAATGTGTAAAATACATACATCCCCTTTTATCTTCGGTTAAATGGAAAACCCAAGTGAGATCTCTTGAAACTTCAACCAATCACAGTAGAAATGCTGTCTAATGAACAAATGAGCTGTCAAAAGGCAGGTGACTATTAAAGAAAGAGTACATTTTTCATTGAGAGCCAATTTGATGCTCCTGGACCATTCCTTGTCCTGCACTAGTTTTCTAGGCAAGATTTTCAGAAGCAGTTTGCCCTTAGCTTCTTCCTATGGCTGAGAGAGAATAATTGGCAGAACTAGAACTCATAGTGTCTCAGTTTCTAGCATGGTGCCTTAACCACTACATCAGATTGGGTTTCAGTGAATGAAATATATATTTATATAAAAATGATATTCCATCTGAATAGATATTGCTGAACTCTATCTATTGGACTAGACGGAATATGTGCCTACTTCTTTAAAAAGCTATCCACCACTATAGCAGAAACTCTAAGCATAATTTTTGAAAAATCTTTCAGGACCAGCTCCTTGCCAAAACAAGACTTATGGTCACAAGCCACAGTCATCCCCATCTTCAAAAAGGGAGACCCCAGTCTAGTTGAAAATTACAGACCACATCTCCTTTTGCTGCATCACCTGTAAAGTCATGGATCAATTACTTAACCAATCCATTATCCTTCCACTATTGAGACAAACAGCCGCTACTGCTCTAAAAACAATTTGGTTCAAAGAAAAAAACTATCCTGAAATCTCGACTCTTACACGTAAAAATATTATGGACTGCAACAACTCAATCAGGGCAAACAATAGATGCAATGTACATAGACTTTGTACAAGCCTTGATTTAGTGATACGACAAACTATATCCTAAAAATAAAATCTTATGGTATTCTCTGGACAATTCATAACTGATAGTAAGCATTCCTGTCAAAGAGACAACAAAATGGTCATATAGAGTGTCCTATAAGATTCTGTACCTGTCAACAGTGGTGTCAATATCCCCAAGGCAGTGTTCTCAGACCAACTCATTTTTCATGCCTCTACATAAATTACTCTGTGATCATATGCAGAGCAACTGGTTCTTCTTCGCTGATGAGTAAAGCTGTTCAACACAGAAAAAAAACAAGATAATATGCTACCTTCAAAAAGACCTTGACTATGCATCAAGAAGGTTCAATACAAATGCAATTTCACATCTCAACAAATAAATGCTCTGTTTGGCAAAAACATATTGGCAAAAAAAATCAGAAAATAAAAATACAGCTGAATATCAGACCTTGTTGATGATCCAAGACTCTGTTAAAGGACCTTGGATTACTCATCCTCTAATGATCTAAGTGCCTAGAGCACCCCTGACTACATAGCCTAAAAGGTATTAAGAAGTTCGTTACACCTATATCCACGTAGCTTTTTCTCGCTGTAATATCACACTACTAACTTGAGCATAAAAGCATTGCAAGACCAATACTATCAAATACAGCTTATCAGCCTGGAACCCACATTACTATCTGAAAGCAAGCAGTTGAGAAAGTCCAGAAATGATTTCACAAGAAGAGTTCTCCACTCCTCTACTCATTTGTAAATACCTTATGCCACCAGAGTTGAAAATCTTAGACCTAGAAAATCTAGAACTACGCCGTCTCAGTTCGATCTAAAGTGTAATATTATAAAACATCACATCTTGCAAGTCCCACCAGTCATGAGATACTTCAATTTCAACCATAATACTACAAGACGCGTACAGATAGTACAAACCTCAAGGTTAATTGTACCAAACTTGATTGCAGTAACATATGACTTCACAACATGAGTGGTCAATATCTGGAATACTCACCTACTGTAGTTTCTTTCCCACACCCCAAAAATTTAACCTTAGAGCTGTCTACTATTGACCTCACCTCTCCTAAGAGTCTGTAGTGGGCGTGCATAACGCAACCAATGTGCCACATTCCTGTCCTTTTTCTGTTTATTTTTCTTATTTACCCATTTCATGTATCATCATAACTATGTATATACTTATACCTATTATCTTGTAAGTGATTGACAAATCAAAATAAATAAAATAAAATAAATAAATAAACTGGGAAACCAGTTCTACATTACAGAACAGAATCTTTGCTTCAAGAAAATCTGAAAATTATTTGAAAATCAGATGGGGCATTGTTTTTAATTCTTGGAGATAAACAGCACATCAGTTTTGGCTACAATGTTATAGATATTTTTTCTGGGAGTATTCAACATGATTTGTATAATTTCACATCTCACAATAATCAACTCATTCTCAAATTTAACTAAGCTGAATACTACATATTCTTGTCTCAATAAATCACTCAGAAATTCACTTGTTTTTCAACATATATTATTCTTTACATACATGGGATAGCTGTATGGTAGCTTAATGAAATGATTCCAATAACAGAAGTTGCGTTTTATTTCACTTCAATCACAAGAAAGAATAAAAAATCTGACTGAGAAGAAGAAACTGAGATTGCGTAATCTGTCAGAAGAATGTAAAATGGCAAGAGGCTCTGCAATGTCTGACAATATCTTTCTGTTTAGAAAACAATGCACCCTTGCAGTCTTTTCCTGTAATAATGTATCACTATTGAGTTATGTTATTCAAAGGAAAAAATGAGAATGTAATTATGAGAATTTCTGAGGAGGATCTAATTGTTCTAATCTGATAAATAAAAGAGATGATAGATAGATAGATAGATAGATAGATAGATAGATAGATAGATAGATAGATAGATAGATAGATAGGTGATAGATAGATAGATAGACAGATAGACAGACAGATAGATAGATAGGAGAAAGAGAGAGAAAGCAACAAAGGAATCAACATTTTTTCTCATGTCCAGCTTTTAAATATGAGAATTATTAATTAAAATGTAAGAACTCTGCTGAATAAAACCAAAGGCTGAACTAGCCAAGAATTCTAGTCCAACCAAATATTTCTGGGAAATCTCCAATAGGTCATAAATGTGACAGCTGTAGGTCTACATAGATTGTACTCAATCTCCCTGTAGCTGATTTGCCTCATGGAGTCACATTGCTAAGTTTCCATATGTTGAAACTCCTTGAAGAAACAAGAAAGTCTGCCTTTGTCAAGTTTCACAACTAAAAGGGGCTTCTGAACATAAGCAGAAGCCTTCCCCTTTTTTTTAAATAAATGAAGAAAACCACTGCATCTATTTCAGCAATGAAAAATGGGACACTGAAGCACTTTGCAGATCAGCTTTGAAGAAGTATTTGGTTTAAGCCTTAGCTGAGATGAAACATTTCTTCAAAGATCTGTGCAGCACCTGAAGATCAGTTTTGTTTATTTCCCTCAGCTTTCATTTAGTAATTAATTTCTGGGCCTTTGAGAAAGTAAAATGTGCACCTATCCATTTGGGGAAAAATATCTCCCTGCTGTTCATGCTTTGAGTCATTCAGTAAACTGTCTAGTATTAACTGACATTGCCTGGAGAAGAACATTCCTAGAAGAACTTTAAAAGGCTATTGTCTGCTGGAACAACAATCCTCTCATTTAGAGTAATTAGAATTGAACAATACTGTGTCTACAACAGGCATGAGAAGAGTTGGCAAGACAGTGTAAATTGTACCCACCTTGCAAGGAAGCTCCACATTCCCATGTCGAATGGCAATGATGCATGAAAATCCTGAAGCATAGTTCACTACTGTTATTCAGTCTTCTTTGCTGGGTTGATATTGATGGGTGAGAAATTATTCAAATGCAAGAGTCTTTCTGGCATGCATACTATATTAAAAAAGACAAGTTTCCCTTTCTATTATTTTCTTGGCATTGGATCTCCTTCCAGAATGTCTAGGTTCTGAGAACATTTGGCATGTGATTGGTCAGAAATTTATTCTTTCCCACATATAGCAAGTCTTCATTTAAGGACTCCCTTGCTTAGTTATCAATTATGATGGTGTAAAAATGTCTTGTGATCAGTCCTTGCATTTGTGATCAATCATTGCAGGGTCTGACTTCATATGATTGCCATTCACATGATAATAACTGGTTTCCAACAAAACTAATGGAAAACATGAAAATAAAATTGCAAGTGGCTGTTTCATGATAGCTCACTTAATGACCACAGTTATTTGCTTAACAACTGAATGGGAAATCACATCATAAGGCCATCATGGTTATGAGCTTTTCTACTTAGTGAACAGATTTCTACTTAGAGACAGAGTTGCTTGTTCCTATTGTGCTGCTAAATGTTGATTACCAGCCTTATAATGGAATCTGTTGTAAAGAAGCTTGGATTTATTTTGAGTTTTCTAAGTCACAGAAACCAAGGATGGCCATAATCTTGATCAGGTTTCATGATTTAGTGAATAATTGAAGGAATCCTCAAATTATTTATAAAGTTTTCATTTGTTTTTTCTAACAGAATGATGCTGGAATAAAATAGCAATTCCTTGATCTGAATATTGTATGTTTGTAAACATTTACAGTGGTTGGAATACACTTCTCTCAGAGTCAGTTTTATTCTAAATGGTTTCTAAGTCCATTATCATAAATAATAACTCCATATAAGGCAAATACTATATTAGATTCATTTAAGAAAAAGTATGTTGATTTTCTAACAATTAGAAAATAAAGCAAGTCCCAACACAAAAAGTAAGAACATTTAATCCTGACTATAGGTCAGAAATATACCTTATGCCTATTCATTTAATAACTCTCTAGAATTATGATAACTTTCAAATGGGTGTTTTACCACTGGTAAAACTCTTCAACTGTCAGAAAATTTTGCATTACCATTTATGACCTATTGCCAAGCACCCTGTCATAATGTGATCACCATTTGCAATTTTTCTGTTTTGAAGCTGGCAGGGAAGTTGTCATGTGCTGCCATCTGCACTAGAGCTAAACTTCTCTCACAGGAGGCAGGGAGGGAATCTTAGCCAGAAAGGAATCACTGTATTCTGTGAAGAGAGGGAGGAGACCTCCAATGAGTGACAGAAGAGGTCTCCAAACTTGGCAACTTTAAGACTTGTGGACTTCAACTCCCAGAATTCTCCAGCTAGCATAACTGGCTGAGGAATTCTGAGAGTTAAAGTCCACAAGTCTTAAAATTGCCAAGTTTGGGCACTCCTGAGCTACAGAAACAGAAGTCATATCACTTTCAACCTAAGAATATTATGGAATAACCTAGACAAAATTCA
The DNA here is from genome assembly GCA_004320025.1 of Laticauda laticaudata. Lineage (NCBI taxonomy): Eukaryota > Metazoa > Chordata > Lepidosauria > Squamata > Elapidae > Laticauda > Laticauda laticaudata. The sequence goes on from BHFT01019870.1 coordinate 20,562, forward strand.
GTTCTTTATTTGGTCATGCTGTGTGGACAGAATCTTGCCAGAACTATAATAGATTTAATTATAGTGGCTAGGAGAGCAAATTGCAATTATATCCTACTTTTGCAGGTTTGTTTCCTATCTTTTCAAAAAAATCTTCTGTAATTCATAAATAATCTATGTTTAACTGTAATAATTATCTTTAGTGTTATTACTACCTTTAAAAAAATATAATATTCAGTATATTTCAACATATTAATTTTTTATATATTTACAATGAAGTATGATAATAATTTTTTTTTCATGCAAATGAAAGCCAGTTTAACTCTAAACTGCTAATGGTGAGAAACAAGGGTTGGGATTATTTGCTCCAATACAAATAAAAAAGCAATTTTGTGGTTGTGTTGTAGATGACATACCTGGAAATATAAAGCTTTGGATTAAGGCTGAAATGTGCTGTATTGCCTTATACTGATTCTCATTCATTTGAAAATATGAGTTTTTTAAAGTAAAACTACTGAACTACTGAATTGCTTTCCAGTTGTGATACAATCACCCTGACATACAAGCCTGTAGCATTAATCTTCTGATTTGTTTATTGCATTTATTTTGTCTCTGTTTTTCAAGAGTTTAATATACCATGCTCTCCTCCTTTTATGTTCCCAATAATCATATTTTGCCAGTTAGGCCAGGAGAGAGTCCAGAGTCAAATAGTGAGTTTCATGACTGAATGAGAATTTAAATCTGTATTTTCTGCCCCCTCCCACTCTAGGTGAAAACTTTCGACAGTTACAGAAGCTACCTTGGAAAAGGAATGCAGGAGGTAGCAAAACATGAATTAAACCCAGGAAAGGAAGAAGATTCCACCTTGATTCTCTCTGGTATAAGATATTCTCTCTGATATAAAAAGGGAAATGTTGTGAAGCTTTCAAATTTGATATCAGACTTGCAAGGTAATTACATATCTTGTGTTTTATTTTGCTGTATAGATTCCAAAAAGGGTAGAAACTTTATATGCAAAAACCATACAAATAACTTTTGTTTAAAACACAATGTATCATAATCTTTAAGATTACACTGACAGTATAATTACATGAAAAACAATAAATCTGCATAACAGAAAAATCAAACATTTAAACTGCAATATATTTTCTTTTATTGAGGCCTCATTAATTGGTAATTAATGTCTTTTATGCAGATAATGATTGGATAACACCACAGTGCAGTTTGTAACAATATTTTCACATATTTTTGGAATATTCTATTGGTGTTAAAATAGCAATAGCACCAGAGGTGGTATTCAGTAGGTACTGACCAGTTCTGGAGAACCAGTAGCGGAAATTTTGAGTTGTTCAGAGAACTAGCAGAACCACCTCTGATTGGAGATTTTACAGTATCCTTCAACTGCCAGGCCCACAGAAGCGGTAGTAAAAAAATTTGAATCCCACCACTGAATAGCACTTAGACTTACATACCACTTCACAGTGCTTTACAACCCTCTCTAAGTGGTTTACAGAGTCAGCTTATTGCTCCAACAATATGGGCCCTCATTTCACCAGCCTCAGAAGGATGAAAGGCTGAGTCAACCTTAAGCCATTGACACTCAGCAGAATTAGCCTACAGAACTGGATTCTAACCACTGTGCCACCACAGTTCTGGTGAATGAAAGGCAACTATTTTAAATCAACTGTACCTTCCAAATAATATTTTTCCTTTCTGTTTAATGTATTGATGCTCTACATGCATATCAATAAATGTTAAATGTCACTCATTAAAATATCAGGGAGATTTGGAATTATTAACACCACAAAAATTAATTGGTATGTCACAGAAAATATAAAATGACTATTCTTAATACCTGAGCTATACTGTCATTACTAACTTTCAAGAAATAGATATGTTATACACTGAAACTTTGTATTGATCTTTAGATCCTTTGTAGAACTTGGCAATAAAAACGCTCACCTACATAACATTAGTGGGATTCACAGTTTTTTACTACTGGTTCTGTGGCTGTGGCTTGGTGGGCACTGCAGGGGAAGGATACTGTAAAATTTTCAGTCATAGGTGGTATTTGACAGTTATCCAAACTTACTCAAAATTTTTGCTACCAGTTCCCCAGAACTGTTCAGAACCTGCTGAATACCACCTCTGCTACATAACATAAATTACATTTAGTGTAGAAAAAAATGAGTGCATCATTTCTAAGACTTGTGTTCTTGTGTAGTGTACACACAGACACTTTTCTTCCAAGTTTTGTAAACAAGGTCTTTTGAAGGCTTTGGATAACTATTGACTACTCTCTCATATTGGGACATAACATATTGGGGCATGTTATTCAAGTACGGCCTTCAGTATAATTTCTGAAATGTTTGTGAAGTGTATCTGTTTAGGGTTTCCTTCAATCATTTACAAATATGCATACAGCAAAAGTTTTCAGGCAATTTTAACACAGTGGGTTTTTAATACACATATTACAATTGTTAATAAGATTATATGTAAACTAGAACATAGAACACAGAATACAGAATAACAGGGTTGGAAAGGACCTTGGCGGTTTTCTAGTTCAACCCCATGTTTGAATAGGAAACCTTATATCATTCTGGGAAATGGTTTCCCATCTTTTCTTGAGAACCTCCACTGATAGAGCACTCACAATTTCTGAAACAATCTGTATGTACATAACTAACATTTTCTCCTCCCTTTTCTCTGCTTTTCTTCCTATCTCACCCCAATTTAAATCCTACATCAGTCTAGCCACTCTCTGTACAGAAGCTTATATCTTTTAATAAATGTGTTAATTAGAAAAAAAAAGCTTGTTACCAGACTACCATAGCCTACTAAATCTAGCAGAACACTTTACTCAACAAAGTTTCACTCTTCTGCTTCATTCTCTCTGTCAAAAGTTATTAGCCTTCCACCAACAAAATAGGTAAGGATTCATATTAAACAGAATTTACAAAAACCAATTTCCTAATAAATATGACAAGAAAAACAAGATCTTATGTTGTATTATTTTAATGAAAATGTAGGAATGCTAGCTTGACATCTATTTAGGCAGATGTCTTTGTTTATCCTTTGAAGTATGAATTTAAATTTCATTCAAACTTGTTTGTAGAACTCAGTTACTATTCCTACCTTTTTTTGCCTTCAACTTTTTGCCTTGTGCCTTCAACAATAACATGACAGGCATGAATCTTTTGAGTAGGAATATATAAAACTATATAAATCTGGCCTATGTTAACAGCAATAACACTTAGACTTATATACTGCTTTATAGTACTTTAAAGCCCTCTCTAAGCAATTTACAGAATCAGCCTATGCTCCCAACAATTTGGGTCCTCATTTTACCTACCTTGGAAGGATGGAAGGCTGAGTCAACCTTGAACCTGGTGGGATTTGAACTAGCTGCACAAGTAGCTTGCAATACTGCACTCTAACCACTGTGCTACAGAGGTTCCTTAATACTATATTAACAACAGAATTGTGCATGCATTTTTTTAAAAAATGAGCACAAATTTTACAACTAGATTTTGAATATAGCTTTTTTTAAAGTAGCTATTTTTTTATGCTGCTTAAATTCTGAAACAAGCATCCCTTTTTCCAAATAAATATATACTCAGAATTGGTCCTATGCCTTGTGCATTCATTAAATCCAGATATAATGGAGAATAATAATAATAATAATAATAATAATAATAATAATAATAATAATAATAATAATAATAATAACAATAACAATAACAATAACAATAACAATAACAATAACAATAACAATAACAATAATAATCAAGATGTCAAATGTGCCATTGATATGCAAGCCCTGTATCACTACAATCAACTTGATCCCTAAGCAAAGTTTTGTTTGAATACAGAAAAAATAAGTGTAATCAAAAACATAGTTCATTCACTCTTTTGCTCTCTGTCCAGCTTTCTAAAATATTATTACAATAGTCCTTACTTAATAACTAATTGCTTACTAAATATTAGTACTAGTACTAATGACTAAGTACTGTCACATTAAGAGTCGTATATCACCATCCCTGAAATAAACCATGCTATTAATTCTGTTAATGTCCTATCTCAGTGCTGGAGGCTTTGGGAATTGGAGGGAACAAATGCTTCATTTCAGACTGAATTGCTTGAAATTTTGGAGGCCATCTGGATTTGGGAATTTATGGCCTTTAGTTGGTATGGAATGTTGTGAAGGATAGACTTCTCAAACAAAATTGCAGGCAACTGTGCTGCATGTTTCCCTTCCATTTGAGCCTTCCTCCCAGCATTGCATGGCAGAGTTCACAACAAAGTTGCAGTGTTGACACAGGTATGGGAAGAGATGTGTGTTTTGGAGCTCTGTACCCAATACACAATAAAATAATTACAACTTGTATTGTTCACTAAAAGTAACATTAAACAAAGTAAATTAAACATTCCATTCATAAATTTGTGCAAAACTATCCTAATCAATGTCTAGCAGCCACAGTGATTATGACTTCCAAAAGAAGAGAGGGAAACATCTGCTGTCCGTGGTACCTAATTGTATGTGATGGCTTTAAAGAACTACATCTTGTTTTACATCATCCAACAAATTTTCCTAAGAACTGGTTTGATCCCGTTTATCTTGTTTGTTTGTTGGAAATGATTTAATTATTATTAAAGAATTGCTTCTGTTGTACCTGGAATTAGCTATCATATTGTCCCCTTCTACTGCAGGTAGTACTCACCATCATCTTCATTTATTATCATGGTCTTTGTAAATACTTGTGTTCTGGAAAGAGACTTCAGAATAAAGTTTCAGTTTCTTTATTACCTTTCAACAGCAATGAAAAATGTTTATAGGTTTTGTCAGCTGAGATTACATGACAGACCACATACAATAATTGCTTGTTATTCACAAGCCCTGTCTAATTACTTTATGCAAATTTATGCAGATTTTTTAATAACATCAAGACTAAACAATGTCCTTGTATACCTGTGGAGATGTTCCTCTGAATGCTAAATTAAACTAAAATGAAAATTAGTCTCAATAAATGTCTCTTTAAATAATGCTGCTGTGTCAAAATAGTGTCATAGGATTTCGTGGAAAATGATATAGTGATGTCCAGTTAAAAGCATTATAGAAAAGAATATGAAGTTGGTGTTCTGTATTCTACAAGAGAAGATAACAGAATAAAATTACCTTGAAAACAAACTTAATAAATTTGTACATAGAGTTTAATGTAGGTTTATCAAGTTTATCCTACAAATTGATGTACAATTTAAATAACTATCAATTAGAGATATAATTAAATGAAGATAAATTACTAGTTAACTTCTTTGAATGAACTAAGGTAGCCGTTGTCATGAGTGATATTTCAATTCAGTCAGTCTTATATCACAATGTGACAAATAAATTCATTTAGGCCAAAGGTATCCCACAGCTTCATCCCTGCTCTCCCATAAGCCTATAATTCAGCCCCCAGAAACTTTCTAAAACTGTAGTTTTAGATGGGTGAATTATTATGGGTGAATTATTATGTGTTATGTGAGGAGAAATTTAAATTTAATTAAATTAAGTCACTGCTTTTAAGATGGACAGATCTGGACCCTGCAGAAATCTTAAAGGCCAATTGTCCCACTCAGTCCCTTCCCCAAATATTTTGTATACTCTTACAAAAGCTTCGAACATGTCCTACATTGGTTCTGATTTCATCTGAAAGACACTATGGCCAGAAGATTACCACTCCAACCTTCCTTGACTTACTGTTAATCTTCTTTCTTCTAAACATACATGACATTTTTCCGATAGAGAAATTTGCTTTCTGTCAGACTTCTCTACTTTATGTCCTTCATTAAAAATTCTGAACTAATCCTACTACTAGAATCTAATCTTTCTTCATAAATCACCATGGATTAATATCTCTATAATGCATTAAAATAATAAATATGCCACTTATTTATCTAGTTTTAATGTTTACAGTAATTCTGTTGTCCAGATCAAGATTTCATTACTCCTGTGTTACAGAAAGGAATAACATTTGGTGATTTATCTTAAACTTCTGCTAGTGTTCATAGCAGAAGCAGAATTCAAACCAGAGATTTTCCAATTCCCATCTTTGTCTATTAGCCATATCAGTATGAGAATTTTTAATGAACTTTCTTCTTATCACATGGCCATTTATAAAAAATTTTTGTATAAGAATCTTAATTCATTTGTAACTGTAATTCTCCAGATAGCAAAGCTTCTAGAGGTCCCTATTGAACCAGAACAATTAAAACATAATATCTTCCCCATCTTCTAAGGAAATACAGGAGACACACTTGCCTAATTCCTGTATAAGTACAACTCCCATGCCCAATTGAGGTTAATTAACCAGGAATGAGCTTGCTTAGAAGCTTTTTTCTTTAAGCTTCTCTGGGGAAAAGCAATGTGGTTCCTGGAAAGAAAAAAATGGTGCTTGCAGTGGAGTAATTCTATTTTTAGGGGGAAAAAATCACCTCCATACACACTCATATTTTTAGATGTAGAAATAACAGAGTATATTAGTTAGTTCTGGATATTCTGAAAGCTCTGTCTAATTTTTTTTCATAGTTATTCTCTCCAAGGCTTAATTTCCATTTTATATGACTCTACCTGTTACCACTTTATTTTGACTCAGACTTTAAATTAAATCCTTTGTTCCCACTTCAAATAAAATCCTTTTTCCCAACTTGAAGAACCAAACCATGCTCCACTTTGCTGTTGTGTGTCTTGATAAAGATGTTTAAATCACGTAAGTAAAGGAAGTTTCCAAAGGTCTATTCATAAAATTGTAAACTTTGAAGAATGGATGCTCATCTCAGTTTAGTATTTGTTACACAAAATGCAACTTTCTGGCAATTAGCCATCCAACCTATGTTTAAATACATGCATATAGCAGTACATAGAATAATTGAGTTGGAAGGGACCTCAGAGTTCTTCTCGTCTAACCTTCTGCTTAAGCAGTACAACCTATATCATTTCAGACCAATGGTTGTCCAGTATCTTTTTGAAAGCCTCCAGTGATGGAGCACCCACAACTTTTGAAGTTGTTTCATTGGTTGATCACACTCACTATTAGGAAATTTCTCCTTAGTTCTAGTTGCTTCTGTCCTTGGTTATGCCCAACCATTGTTTCTTGTCTTGCTTTTTGGTGCTTTGGAAAATAGTTTGCCTCCCCCTCCCACCTTCCCTTGTAATCTGGTCCAATTGTAATAACTCATGTCATTAAAAGTTTTCCTTAAATTCTGCTTCAGTAAGATTTTTTCTACTTTTCCAGAAGTTTCACTAAATTCACTGTGACTGGCTTATAGGCAAATGAGCAAAAGACTGTAGTCATATTAAAAAGAGAGAAGTAGTAGCAGAGAGGATAAATCTGACTAGAAACTATAGTCTGATTTATGTTGTAAAATATTGACCCAGCATTTAAGAAGAAGGAACTGTATAGACTTGGGTTTCTACAAAAGTAAGACTTTGCTATTTCTTAGAAAAAGAGTCAATTCAGGGCTGAAATTGAGGTAGGACAACAATCTTATATAATTTTGCCAACTCTGAGAAATTCAACAGAATAAACCTTTTATTCTATTCACACACTGCATCCTTCTCTTCTGAGGGTAAATATATTTTTCAAGGGTCATTCAGCTATTTAAAAAAATAAAGTTCAATGAAATCAGTACTTATTTTGTGACAGAGTAGCATGGGCATCACTGCTTTGCTTGACCTCCAGTCAAGAGAGCAATGATACCTATGCTGTTCTGTCACAAAAATTCAAAAACTTTTTACTTTATTCTCATAGCAGCTTCACAATGGTATCAAAAGCACGACAAACCATATTTTCAAAATTTATGATTTAGTGTTCCCTTCTACAAGATTCAAAAAGTTACACTTCAAGGATGAATAAAAGAATCAAATTGCAGTAAGGAAACAAATGATTTCCTTTATGAAGGCTAAGCAATCTATAGCTCTAAGCAACTCTCAGCTAAATTCAAAAATCTTTAAAATCATTAAGTTCAGACCTCTATTTGAGAACAGTCTGCTTTTTTTCAGGAAGTTCTACTGTCCTGTAAAGAGAAATAGAAAGTAATATAAATAGAGCAAAAAAAAAGATGTTAGGGGAAGAAAAATGGGTCTAATTGCCTTGTTTTGGCTTAGTTCTACCTACTACTTGCTTCAGCATTACACCACAATTCATGTGGTGCACCACATGACCTTTTTCATCCTGCCCAGGCCACCATCTGCTTTTGTAGGCTCAAAAGATTGCTCTGAAAGCAACATGATCTTGTTTTACAGGAAGGGAATATAGTTCAACGTTCAAATAATTGATATCAACATTCAAGTTTGATTGATTGATTAGGTGCTGTCAAGTTAAAATGAATTTTCTCCATTCTGCCTATGCCTAACCTGTTCTTTTAGGTCTTTCAGTGGTACACTCACAGTCACTGTAACTGAGTCCATCTATTTTTCTGCTGTTATCCTCTTCATCTTTTCCCTTCCATCTTTCCCAGCACTAGAGACAGTTAGATCATCCCACAGTCTAAAAGTAGGATAATTTGAACCTGGTCATTTGAGCCTCTCGACTGATTTGTTCAGTGATTCATATTTATTTGTTTGTTGGATGTTTATGATAGTCATAGAACTCTTCTCCAACAGCAAAGTTCAAAAGCATCAACACTCTTCCTATCTTACTTTTTCAAAATCCTACTTTTACATTCATAGCAAGTCACATGGAATACCATGGCTTGAATGATTCTGATCTTTGTAGGTACAGATAACCTTGGCATTTGAATATCTTTTCCAAAGCCTTCATGGCTGCTCTATCAAATTACTGGTCTGCAATTTATTTCTTGATGACTGGTTTCTTTACTGTTGATAGTTGAGCCTAAAAACAGAAGCTATCCACTAGATCTTCATTGACAGGTCTAAGTCTACCTATTGTTCTATCAGTTGTCAGAAGTTGGGACTGCTTTATAATTATTTTAATAACATATTGTTCTTTTTGACTTTTATTACTAGATTTTACAGATATTTTGCATTTTCAGTAATCAGGGTAGTGTCATAAGCATAGCATTTGTTGTTAAGGTTTCTATTTCCACTTTTACAATCACAATAACCATCTAATACAGATTCCCTTAATATAGATTCAGTGCATACATTGAATAAATAAGGAAGGGTAGACAGCCTTGACAAAAGTGGAACCAGTCTGTTTTACCATGTTCTATACATTCTTCCTAACCTGCATATCGCAATAGCATTTATATGCTGCTTCACAGTGCTTCACAGCCCTCTCTAAGTGCTTTACAGAATTAGCATATTGCTCCCAATAATTTGGCTCCTGGGAGGAATGGAAGACTGAGACAACCTTGATCCAGTAGGATTGAAGTTCTGGCAGTAGGCAGAATTAGCCTGAAATACTACATTCTAACCATTGCACCATCCACTAACCAGTCTTATAAGTTTCTCATTAAGAGAATGAAATTTTCTAGAACTCTCACTTTTTCTGAACACTTTCCCACAATTTGATATGATTGGTACAATCAAATCCTTTTTCTAAATGATGAAGTGGATGGTGACTTATTTTGGATATTCTTGGCATTCTCAATTATTGAGCCTGCATTACTAGTAAAACTAGTCTGAACACCTGGCATCTCATTTTTAATGGAAGGCTTTAAACTATTTTGGATGATCCTAAGCATTACTTTGCTAACAATATTATACAATAGTTTGCACAGCTTATTGAGTTTCTCTCTCTATGTTTTAGTATTGGATTGTAGATTGACCTCTTCCAATGTGTTGGCCATTGTGTCATTTCCAGATTTGCTGGCAAAATTTGGTTAGAACTTTAACTTATTTTGATTTTATCACTTGCAGAGCACTTGATAGAGCAGTGATGAAGGCTTTGAGAAAGTTATTTATATGCCAAGATGTGTCTATATGTACAAAGATAAGAATCGTTCAAGCCATTGCATTCCCTGTGATACTCTATGAAAAGAAAAGTTAGATTTTGAAGAAGCAGGAAGGGAAAACTATTGATGCATTTGAATTTTGCTATTGGAGAAGACTCCAACAAACATATATTCTGAGAACTATTAAACAATCTTAACAATCTTAAAGAGGGCTGTGAAGCACTCTTTCTCTGACACAAAATATCTGGACTGAATTGCCTTTCCCGAGGTCCAGTCTATCACATTCCATCACACAAAAAATAAAAATTGACCAAGTTAGGTTGGAAAATTTAGTGCATGTTATCCGCCCTATATGCCCATCCTATATGATTCACATAAGAAACTAAATATCTGCATGCATTCATATATTTTAAAGATTATTCCATTTTAGAGGTTCTATGTGATTGTTATTGCAGATAGCCACATTTCTGAAAGTTTAAGAAAGAAAATAAGAATCAGGAAGTTTTTAATTGAAAGAGGATAGTGAAAACTATACTGTGTGTCTAAATCAATGCAATATCCATTATAAATAACAAAAAATTTGGTGTCAGTTGAGGGGCAATTGATAATATCAATCTCAATTTTTTAAAAAAGGTCTCACCAGGTAAAATATGAGGAAAGGTATCCACATTCTTTTCAATGATATATAAGTGATATTAATTGTATCTGTTACTGCAGCTACTAAAAATTCTATTCTCAACCTGTGATCCAAGTTGGATTATTTTTTCTTCATCTTTAATAGCCTAGCAGAAAGAAAAAAACAGAAAATACTGAAGGGCATATCACTTACTTGATGCTACTATTTGAGGTGATATGTATCTTGTCAGAGTCCAAGGTCATGATCATGGCTGATGTAATGAAATCATCCATCCAAATACTGAAGGCTATATTCACTAAATCATCCAGAAAGGAATTTTTTGGGAGGGGAAGTAAGAGAGGGGCAGGATGTGTTCTTAAATTGGAAGGATCTCAAAATCATAGCATCAGGATTAATAGTGTCTTTTGCTGTTTAAACATTTTCTATTTTCTTTTTTCCAATTTGAAATTTTAACCACGAATAGTAATCAATTTAATTCAATTTAATCACATCTGAAGTTAACATCTACATGGTGTCAAGTTCAAAGAATGCTTATGCTGCTGCAACTATTATTGCTTCTCAACCTGGCTAAGAAGAAGGGGCAAGGGAAGGAGGAAATTGAATGTAGGCTCCAGACTTCAAGGAAACAAGCACTGAAAGTCATGGATACTTTGGCCGATGTTTACCAAGACCAGAAACCTTTTCTCATAACAATACAATGGCGCTCAGTTGGGCAATGTAATCTACACTAATATGGGAAAGGACAAATCTATATTTTCACTATGTGGGTTTACACAGGAATTAGGCAGATCTGGTTTTGCCTTTATCATTACCTTCATCATTTCCAAAATAGTCAATAAAATTTTGCATTAATGGATTGGAAGGTCTTGATCGTACTTCTTTTGGTTGGGTTCATAAGTCGGAACATTGATACATGGCTAACAAGAATGTGAATGCTGACGTGTCAAAAAGAGATTCAGTTTCTTAAATATAAGGAAATTATGTATTCTTTTAAAAAGAGATATTTCTGAATATACTAATAAATAAATACTCTTTCCTTAAAAATATTGTGAGTTCCACAGTTTATAGGCAGTCAGCACTTTAAAAACCTGTACCTGCCTTGAAGTCAAAGACATCTGAACATTTTTATACATAGTTAACATCACTGTATACATGACTACTGCAATATACATTTTTCTTGTAAACCATCAAGCATATATGCATATACATATTTTTTATCTAAGAAAATGAATCAATTCACTGTACCATGAAGGCCTCTTCCTCGAAGCTTAACATCATGATTTATTATGTTGGCCTGTCTAGGGCTAAAAGAAAATAACTAGTCCTAAGTCATCCAGCTGACTTATGTGCTTAAGGGGGGAGACTTGGTTGTCCCTGCTCCCAGTCAAACACATTAACTACTATATCACTATATCACATGAGCTCTTATTTTTCTCTTTTGTCTTCACTCATTACTGTTTGTGTATATGTGTATACTGTATGTGTGAAGGAATTCAGGTATCATTAACTGTGGTTATGTAATACTAAAAGGAGAAGTGTGTGCAAATTTGCAGCAATGGATTGCTGATATATCAATATTTAATTGGGAAAAAGACTTTAAATAATACAATCAAAGATTTTGGAGCTTTCCCTATTTATAATTTAATTCCTAGGCTTTTTTTCCCTTTCCTTTTTAAATTTTCTTTACTGCTATGTATATCAATATAGAGACTGTGGTGCTTTATTAATGGTGTTGTATATGTACTTTTCTTTTGTTGATTAGCATTTAAATAAAAACATTTCTCATAGTGTGATTTTTCTGCTACTTTCCAAATTGTATTAGCTTTTTCAAACTTTGCCAGTCAAGAATAATGGGTAGCACTAAATTTTATTTATTGCTGTCCAATATGATTAATTGAAATCCATTATACACATTCATGCCATTTGGTCATTCAAAAACAAAAAGGCTGATAGATTTTTTTTTTCTGTGATATCTGAAATTATCATGTTGGTAAAGGGAAAGCTGGTACAAATCCAACGGTCAAAATGTGCAACAAGAAAAGAATCCACCTTGGCCACCGAATGCTGTGCAAGCTTATTAAAAATTATTTCCTTTCAACTTCCCAACCTTTCAGCTTAACAAGAGTCTTTAAACTACCATGCAAAATGTGTCCTAATGGTCCTTATGTGCTCTGAAAATTCCACATGGACCCTAGGTTTTTGCCTTTCCAGAAGAATAAAGCTTGAGAAGTTAAGTTATATTAAAATATGTGTCATTATTAAAAATTACTCTGATTATACAAAAATAAAATCAAATTTGCTGCACTGAAAGATAATCTTATGGGTTTTTTTCCGACTAAAAGCAAAGTATTTCCTCTAGTTTATCAACTGCTTGGAGTAATGGTGACCAAAATGGATAACTAAATTATCAATATTTACAAGCAGATAAGTGATATTATTTATCTGGAATGGCTACTTTTTATGTCTGTCATTTAGCATACTCAATTTTCTGCTCTTAGAATAACAAATATAAGTCCAAAGTGAAAGTTTTACTCCATCTACTCCTAGTTCCTGTCAATAAAATTGCTATTCTACACTAATTAAAATTTTAACTAATTTTGCAAAGAATCTGTTGCATTGATACTCAAATTTTAAATTCATGAGAGGAAAGTAGCCTTCAAGTATAACTCCCAGAACATCATCAAGTGTTGTTTTGAGATAATGCTATTGTGCAATTTAATAACAATATGATAAGAACTAATTCAATAGAATCAATGGGTCTTTGCAAACCCAATCCATTTGCAAAAATACTGTACACTGTCAAAGCCAAAGATTCTATTTTTGGACTAAAAGAAGGTGGGAAAGAATGCAGGTTGAGGAACGAGTGGAGAAGCTCTTCAGAATTTTTGAAGGCAGTGTTTGGACTGAGTGTATATGATCTCTCCACAAAGTGATGATCTCTATTATTCAGGACTGCTTCTTCATCACATAATGGGGCCAATGTTTTCTGAATAATTGAAGACACATAATGAAAATAGTCTCTAGAATATTCAAAAATATTCTAATTCAAAGACATTGGGAGAGAGAGAGAGAGGGAGAGAGAGAGAGGGAGAGAGGGAGAGGGAGAGAGGGAGAGGGAGAGGGAGAGAGAGAGAGAGAGAGAGAATTGTTGCAAATTGATAAGCATTGGCAACAAACTGTGGAATATGCTGAAAGAGCAAGGATCTCCAGAGCAATGAGAGAGTTGTTTGTTGTTTTGCTAACAAACACTAAAATCAACAATCCATGATAATTGTGGAACCAGTTTAATAATGCAATGTCTGAAGATTTCCACAAAAAAAATCAAAATTATGAAATAGAATTAGCTGAAGATGTGGTTCTACCAGCAAGAATTATGAAAAAATGTATAGATTTTATCTACACAATAGTAGGCATCTCTGGTTCCATCAATGAAATGATAAATACAATCAATTCCACATGCATTAGATGCTCTCCTGGAATGATAAAAGGATATTGTTACATCAATTCTGTTAGCTAGTACTATTAATTTTCCAATATAATTCCTTTTCCAACAGAACTGTATTGCCATCACATAAACTGGAATTGAAAATAGGATCTCCATCATTTTAATGAGGAAATTGGATCTTCCAAGACCTTGCAATGGAATTAATGAATTTTTTATTGGCCAAGTGCAGTGGTGGGATTCAAATCTTTTTACTATTGGTATTGTGGACATGCCTTTGTGGGCGTGGCAGAGGAAGAATACTGTAAAATCTCCAGGCAGAAGTGGTATTTGCTGGTTCTCCAAACTACTCAAAATTTCCACTACCAATTCTCCAGAGCTGGTAAGAACCTGCTGAATACCACCTCTGTCCAAGTGTGATTAGACACAAGGAATTGGTCTTGGTGCTTTCGCTGAGAGCGTACATAAAAAGAAAAGATACATTCATCAAGAATTATAATGTACAACACTTAAGGCCTGGTCCCACTGGCCGACGGATGCAAAACATATGCATAAAGGACACAGCAGACGAGCAAATTTCGGGAGTGGCTCCATCCGTTGTCATCTGCTCCAAAAAGTGGTGAAAATTTGCATAAACAGAACGGAAAAGAATGGAAACGGACGTGGGTAGAATTATGCAGGGGTGTTAAATGGATGTTCATAGGAAGCCTAGTGATGAAAGTGGATGAAGCGGATGACACATCCGAAGGGGTTCCGGGGGAGATTTTTAAAGTGGACGCATAGCGGAAGGGCAGATGCATAGCGGATGAAACAGATGCATCACGGAGCCTATAGGAAACAACGGGGATGCTGCACAGAGTTGTATTCGGATGAAAAGCGTTCACTGCACATGTGAGGAGTATGAATTGTGTCAGCTCCACGGATATAAAGGATGCAGCACACACGCAGTCAGCATACAGAGAAAGACGTGCTGCCACATATATCTTGCAGGAACACCATGGTTCGTCAGTCAGGAAAGAGAGGAGCCCGTGCCTATTTGTTGTTCAAGCCCTGGCAAGGTGAAGAAGGCCAGAACCAGCATCCCACCCCTGCACTGACTCTGAAGCTGCTGCTGCTGCTGCTGCTGCTACAGCTGTTGTGGTGGACCAGCCCCAAGGCCTCAAACCCCTGCTGTGAAGGCCCTGCTGCTCAACCCCTGAAGGCCCTGCTGCTCAAGCCCCTGAAGGCCTTGCTGCTCAAACCTTGAAGGCCCTGCTGAAGCCCTGCCAGAGGGAGGAAGAGGCAAGGGAAGGAGAAGCGCGGAGAGGAAACAGTACACATTTCCGAGGAGGCATGAGGATGAGGTGCTGGAATGGCTGATGGAGAACGGTACCTCTGGAGAAAGGACCACAGACTGTATCGGGACACCAAGAAGAAAGCAGGCAGCTTGGAGAGAACATGGCAGAGAGCTGGGGTACACTGCATAAGTACTCCTTGGATGGTGAAGCACATGCATACCTGATATGGCAAGCTACACCTCAAGAAATCGGGCAGGCCGCTGTCAAGCTCACTGACCGGGAGATGTACATCATGGCCAAGTGTAGTTTCCTGGAGATCCACCACCGAGGAGCAGCCCTCTGAGACCCCTCTCCTTCAGACAGCCCACAAACAGCCAGTCCTCTTCCATACAGGAGTCAGCTACCTGTCCAGGCAGGTGTCTTCAGAGAGCCCCACAGCAGACACCCCCCGACAGCTGCACTCCCCATGCCAGCAGACTTGGAGGATCCCGTGGAGGATAACGCCCTGCTGTCACAAGTGGAGGAAGAAGCAGCAGCCACTAGAGGCCAACCTGCCCCACCCCCATCCCCAGCTCCAGAGGATGCAGGCAGAGAGGCAGACTGGAGGGCCAGGACCACAGTGTGCTGTTGGAGATCAGGGACACAATGAAGACAGCACAGAACTTCTCTGTCAGCTGGTCCATTTGGACAGAGCATCCTCAGGCCAGAACACCTTCATCACTACATGAGCCAGACCCTGAGGGACCTGACTGAGCCCAGTACCAGGTTATGAAGCAGAAGATCACAGTACTTCTGCACAACACTCAAGGCCCAGCTGAAGCTGCCCTACCCAGTCCAGGTCTGCTCCTCCACCCCAGGTGATGTCACAACCCTTCACCGGCTTTCAACCTACCAAGGCTACAACTACCAGGACTTCCCACAGCAGAAGCAGAACTGCCCAGTCCAGGCCAGGTTCATCGGACATCACAGATGCCAGTCCTCACCCAGCTGAAGACCAGACAGCCCCACTGCACTCCTCCTTTCTCCAAACCACAGCCAAGCCCATAACGGACAATCTGTCATCAGTCTTGGGCTTGACATCTCAAGTCTTGATGAAGGGCCTCTCAACCTCACAGGACTGAGTCAGCTCTTGGATAGTTTCCTGAACACACCACCACCTGTTGTACCCTCGGGCCAAGCACCCAATGGTGCCTCAGACCAGCACTCAAGCCACAGCCACCTTCACAGTCCCTGCCTGCTTAACAGCTGAGACATGGACATGACTCAAAGTGACTGAAAATAGTCTGAGAGACTAAGTTGTTTACTTGTTAAGTTTATCTTTGCTTAAGACACTTTACTTGGTTCATTTTGCTTACTTAATACAGTCATAAAGTTTACCTAAGAAAGTTTTTCTTTTGCTTAAGACATTTAATACAGTTTACTTGGTTCATTTTGCTTATTTAATAAAGTCATAAAGTTTACTTAAAGAAAGTTAAGAAAGGTATCTTTTGCTTAAGACACTTAGTTTTACTTGGTTCATTTTTTTTACTTAATAAAGTGTTGGTGAAATACCTGTTTGTTAAGCCTTTGCATGCTTCGTGGGATGAATAAGGTAGTTTGTGGGACAGATAAATCTCCAGTGCAACAATAGTGGGACGTGTGATGTGATGGTGCACCCATCCCAGCTGCCACACATATGGACCTTTATTATCAATAACAATTTATTGATTGATCAAAACATTTTAAAATAAACAAAGCTCTTTATTAATGCCCTATTTATTGTAGGACCACACAACATACATGGCACAATCTCATCAGTGTTTATGCGGCAGCCTAAAGGAAGCATCCATTAATCATCTATATCTCTGTCTTGCCACTCCACTGCTCCAGCTGGGGAGTTCCACCAGTGTCCTCAGTAGGTTGCACTGCTTCTTCCCTTCATGTGAAGCTCTGTTGGGGCTTTGTACATCCACCAGTGTCTATCAGGTTTCACCCTTGCCTCCATTCACCAGCTCCATGTTCCCATTGCCTTGTTGGAGGTCCATGAGCCTGTTCTTGCAAGACTGGGTAGCGGGTGCGCATGAGATTGTGCAGGATGCAGCAACCTTCCATGATGCTCCTCACAGTCTCTGGATCAAGCTGCATGGTGGGTGAGAAGTATCTGGAACCTGTTAGCCAGGATGCCAAAGGCGTTCTCACACACCCGTCTTGCCCTGGACAGCCTGTAGTTGAAGATCCTCTCTTCACGGGTGAGGTATCTTGAACTGTATGGCTTCATGAGGTAGGTTCTGAGGGAGAAGGCGTCATCACCAATGATGAAGTAGAGCACATCTTGTGTGTCATTGGGTAGGGGGCCTGGGACCTGGAAAACCCATGATGAGGTTGCATTCCAGCCCATCCTTGAGGTCACTCGCGTTGTATACCTGGCCATCTGAAGTTGACCCGTTGCCTGAAGCATCGATGTACATGATCTGTAGTCAGCATCAACCATGGCAAAGAGGATGAATACTGAAGAAGCCCTTGTAGTTGGTAATAAGTGGACCCTGAGTTGGCTGGAGCTTTGCAGGCCACGTGCTTCCCATCTATGGCTCCAACGGTGTGGGGAAAGTTCCACTCTGATACCACTCTTCTGCAAGTTTTCTTCTCACTTGTTCAGTGGTGGGGCACCTGAGGAGCTCCTTCACATATTTCTTCAATGATGGCCTGCACCACTTCCTCTGACCACTTTGCTGATGCTGTTGTGTGGCACCCTCTATGTATACTGCATGTTTCTGTATGTGGTTCCAGAGGACAGGTGGCGCAGAGTCAGTGCCACCTTCAGTCCCAGGGTCCAGGTTGGCACGGAAGTTGGTGCTAGGCTTGGTCAATCTGGGTCTCAGATGCTCTACAACTTCATCAAACATGGCTGTGGCATCCTCATGAAGTGATGGAATGCACGAGTGTCTTCGTTCTCAGCTCCACCATCAACTGGTCATTGAGTCCGAACTCCATTCTTGTCACGATCCATCCTCAGACCCACACAGCTCTTGGATGTCTCCTTCTTCTCCTTCCTGTGTAAAACTTAATACAATCTGGAACAGTTTTGGTTCTGGTGATGAATCAGCGCAGCTATCATACGGACTGTGTCATCATCCATGGTGGAGAACTAATTGATGATGTTGAAAGACCAAGACCAAGGGGAGAGAGGTCTGTAACACCACGGCTGCTGGACTATACTGAGATCCAGATTATTTTCTTCCCTTTTATAGAAAATATTGGTTGTCCACTCGGTGTCTTCTACATACTCTAGACATACTGCAGACATCCTAAATATATCAGATACATCCCAGATACAAACATTTTTTTTCCATTTGAATACTTTATATGCGAGATGCATATGCTTACATCCTTTCTATTTCTGTGCTACTAACCTGCAATAGACGTTCCGTGTACCTTTTGTTTCCTCCCTCTTTCTGTTTTCAGCTGCAAGCGGATGTGAGTTGAGGGGATGGCCAGAGGATGCAGAGAGGATACAGCGGACGTTTAATGGATGATAATGGACATAAACGTTTGTTATTGCCCGTATATGTCACAGATGTACATCATACATGGCGGAAAGTTCATCCATTCACAAGGTTTTGTGCAGCTCAAAACTTCTTGCTCAGATGAAATTGCAGTGGACGGATGCTCAACGGATAGAGTGTATGAAACACGTATGCATTGAGTACACAACGGATGCATGGCGTTTTCCAACGGATGGCAAGCTTTTTTAATGTTTTACATCCGCTTTGCATCTGTAAGTGCAGTGGGACCGGGCCTTTAATATAGTCACATGGTACAAATAGGCAATCAAATCATACTTGGAAACAGTCAATATAAATTGTAAGGAAACAAGCAACGAAGTTGCAGTCATATCGTCACAAGTGGGAAGGGATGGGTGATACGAATGATTAGAAGATTAATAGTGATAGTAATGCAGATTTAGTAAATAGTTGGACAGTGTTGTAGGAATTATTTGTTTAGCAGAATGAAGACATTTGGAAAAGTACTGGTTTTGTGTCTAGTTGTTCTAGTGTGCAGTGCTCTATAGCATCATTTTGAGGGTTGGAGTTGAAACAGTATATGTCCAGGATGGAAGGGGTCTGTAAATATTTTCACAGCCCTCTTTTTGAGTCATGCAGTATACAGGTCCTCAGTGGAAGGCAGACCGGTAGTAATTATTTTTTCTGCAGTCCTAATTATCCTGTGAAGTTTGTCTGTCTTGTTGGGTTGCAGAACCAAACCAGACAGTTATAGAGGTGCAGATGACAAATTCAATAATTCCTCTGAAGAACTGTACTAGTTGGGTTGCTTGAACTTTCTGAGTTGGCACAGAAAGAACATTCTTTTTTGTGCTTTTTGATGATGTTTTTGATGTAGGTGTCCATTTTAGGTCTTGAGATATGATAGAACCTAGAATTTTGAAGGTCTCTACTGTTGATACTGTGTTGTCTGGTATTGTAAGAGAAGGCAGTATGGGAGGGTTTCTCCTAAGTCTACCACCATTTCTACGGTTTTGAATGCGTTCAGTTCCAGATTGTTCCAGTCACACCATGAGGCTAGTTGTTCAACCTCCCATCTGAAAGCGGATTCATCATTGTCGCAAATGAGACCAATCACTGTTGTATCATCTGTAAACCTCAGAAGTGTAATAGATGGATTGTTTGAGGGTATAGAAATAAAAGAAGTGAAGATAGCACATAGTCTTGGGAGGGGCTGTGCTTATTCTACAGATATTAGATATGATTCTGCCTAGCTTCACCTGCTACTTCCTGTCTGTTAGGAAGCTTATGATCCACTTACAAGTGTTTTCAGGTACCACGAGCTGATTTAGTTTAGTTACAAGAATGTCTGGAATGATGATATTGAATGCTGAACTAAAGTCTACAAAGAGAACCCTTTTGTAGATCTTTGGAGATCCAAGATGTTGTAGGATGTAGTGCAGGAACATGGATGATTATGAAAGAACTCCACTAAAATATCATTGTAGCATGATTCCAAGAATTATGCTGAATTTATCAGAAGGTGAAGGTACTCCTCTTTGGTAGACTTGGTTCCCAATATAGTCATGCTTTGTTTTAACTATAAATAAAGCTCAAGGACAAACCATGCAGAATGTACACAAATGTTACCAAAGAAAGTATCCTTTATTTTAAAAAAAGTATCTATATCTCTTCTTAGTATGTGTTCAGACATACTTCAATTTCATTGTACATATGTTGTGTGTTGACAATAAATGTTTGATCTTTAGATGGAGAGTGGATCTTGGAAAGAATAAACTAGTTGTTCTGTGTAGTAAAATGAACTTATCACCAGGAGTAAGCAAGCATTTTTTCCTCCTGGGACCAGAGTGTTGATGCCACCTGGAGAGTTAACACAGCCAAAACCTTTCCTTCATTGGAGTGTTTGTTTTATAAAAAGAGAACTGAAAGCAAACATATATGTGAGAGTGTCAAGAAAAGAATTATGACTGGAAGACAGCAAACACTCAGAAAAGAGGCAAGGATCTCAGCAGAACTCTTCTGAAAGCAGGAAAAATTTTCAGATCTTGGAGCTGCAAAACTGTTTAGTGCTAGAGCTGAAAACCAGGGGAAGAAGATCTGACCAGAACTAAAACCAAGAAAGTCTGAAAATCAAATCAAGAACACTGATTGTAGCAACCCAGATGCAGAGTTCTACAAACCTGCTTCAGGAACAGAAGACTGTAGAAAAGAGTAAAAAAAAAATCATTAGGAAGTCTATAAAGAAGTGAACATTTAAATATCCAGTGGGAGTGTGAATATGAAAGATGCCCCCAACATCCCCTTGGCAATGGTAATGTCACCTGCTATTTCTTTCAACCCAGAAACTCCTCAGTGCTTCTGACAGAAGAGCAAAAAACTGCAACAGCTAAAGTCCTGGGAAAGGGCAAAAATTCAGAAAATGAACAGCTAAGAAATAATTAAGATAAAACCCTATAAGATTATACACATAGGAATAGGAACATAAGAATAGAACCAAGAGATAGAAATTTAAGACTAAAAATAATTGTATACTTATAGCAACAGTAAAATATTAAAATAAGCTAGTGGTTTAATTTTGTAAATAAAACAGACTTGAATGAGAAAAACAAATAGTATTTTGCCTGTACAATACTTAAAAAGAAACATCTAACCCTCCGACATGAAGATTGAGTAAAATTCTTCATAAAAAGATTTATCTATAGCAACTTTAAAACAATGTATGAATTATCAGGGATCAGCACGAGACGTATCTCATTTTTGATCAGATAACTTCTTTAGAAAATTTTCAGTATGTGATACACAGTATCATGATTCAGCAAACATTTGAGAAAGTTCCTAATGACATTCTGATTAGTAAGCAAATGAAATGTGGGCTGGGTAGCCTATCATTTAAGTTAATACATAACTGATTCAAAGTTTTTACTCAACAATTTGGCTACTCTGAGAGCAGTTGGTAATTTCAACTTCAATTGATTGCTCACCATCAGTAACTCAACAAGTCATCAGAGAGGTATCAAGTGGGATGCTATAATGTTAAGTCTTTTGCCATCTGTTCAAAATTTTTTAAAAATATCTAATCTAGTAATAGTAATTGTGAAACAAATTTTGAGTACTCAGTAAGTATGTATTTGAACCAGCAATGTGATTGTCAGAGGTTTTGATATCCAGATTAAAGGATCTAAATTAAAGTTTTCTTTAACTAACAGATGACTAGATGGGCTCTACTTGAATACCAATGGTAATACCTCAGCAATGCATTTCACTCTTGAATTCTGTTACTGTTAAGATTTTTCTAAGATTCACTTAGATCTTTCTTCCTGTAACACATACCATCTAAAGCTCATTTGGAGTTGGGTAGTACCTAAACTGAAATAAACAAATAAACACAGAATTATTTTTATCCATAATTAAGTCTACTAAGAGATACTGACTTATCCAGTCCCACCCTATTGTAACATTTTCCCATGATCTATTTATTTTCTTTATTTGTTTCAAAATAGCAAATATACCTGCTATTTTTCCCACAACAACATTCCTGTGAGGTAGATTGGACTGAGAGAAAGCAGTTGTCCCAAAGCCACTGAACCAACTTTCCTGCATTAGGGTAGAATTAGAACCCATAGTTTCCTGATGTCTAGCCAGTTAACCCCTCCTGTTCATACATCTCAAAATAGATTTGCTGTTTTGGTAGCTTCATCATATTATTGGTTCAAATTTAACTGGTGTATTAGCCAGTTGGTAGTCACATTTATTATGCTATTGTTTGAGTATTGATCTTAAATCTGTTTAAATACATTTTGTAGGAAGGAGCAAATAATGCTTAAATAAATAAATAAAATGTAATGGTCATTCTACTGCTTTCAGAGCAGTCCAATACTGAATTAAAATAATAGCTCTTTGAAGAAATTAATACAATATACTCACACTTTTCCATTTCTGGAAAAAATAAATTACAGATTAATACAGGATCCAAAAGCAGTTACAAAGAGGCTGCTTCTGGAGCAATAAATACATAAAAGTCTAAAACAACTGATTACGTTGCATACATTGCTGGAAAATGATATATTTTAAATTAAGATATATAAGATTTCCTGCCTGAACATACGGTTGCACTAGAAGTGCTTCAAGATCCCTTCCAACTCTATTTTTATTCTTAAGTTTTAAATAAATCAAACTAAAAGCAGTTGATTCAATATGAATATTATAGGAAGCTCAATTTCCTGCTAAAAAGATGTATGATCTATTTTTAAGATAAGATTCCACCTTCCACCTCAGCTTTTCACAAATTAGCAACAACAACAAAACAAAGCCTATGACCACATCTTTTTCCATGTATATCTTTCAGTAGATAATGAAACAGCACTTTAAGCAAATAAGGAACATAGAATCTGCCAAGATTTTAAGAGTAATAACTCTCCAATGAGCCCAAAGGAGAAGGAACTCTTTTCCAGCCTGAAACAGAAATTAAGATATATGTTCTGAGATAAGCTTAGAAATGTAGAAGATTTCCTTGCTCTACATGTAATTGAAGTTTATGCCACAAAAACCTAGGTGAGTGTCCTTGTCAAAGTTAGCTTGCATGAAATAACACAAAAGAATAAAAAGGGGATGAGATGACCTCTTAAAATATAAATCAGCCTTGGAGAGAAATTATCTTGGCCTCATTTACTTTACCTCAGATATTTGTGGGAATTCTTTATCTCCCAATGTTAACAGAAAAGAGTTAATGCTTCAAATAATAGTATGACTCATCTCAAATTCTGTAATTCCCTGAAATTCTGTGATGGCACATCACATCCTAGTCAGCACACTAGCATTTTTATTGCTTAATTCAAAAATCATAGAAGCTGCCTGTCTGCACAGCCCTGGGAATGAGATTTGAAGAATACTTGGTCTGACATTTATTTATTTATTTATTCATTTGTTTGTTTGTTTGTTTATTTACTTACTTACTTAATTACTTATTTATTTATATTTTGTCAATTGCTTGCAAGATAATAGGTATAAGTAAAAACATAGTTATGAATACATGGATACATATAAGAAAAAAAAACAATAGGACAGGAACGGTCAGCACATTGGTGCGCTTATGCATGCCCACTACAGACCTCTTAGGAAAGGGGTGAGGTCAATAGCAGATGGTCTAAGGTTAAAGTTTTTGGGGTTTGGGGAAAAAACCACAGAGTCAGGTAAGAGTATTCCAGACGTTGACCACTCTGTTGCTGAAGTCGTATTTCCTGCAATCAAGTTTGGTGCAATTAACCTTGAGTTTGTACTCCTATTGTGTGCTCTTGTGTTGTTATGGTTGAAACTGAAGTATTCATTGACCAGGTAGTAACATTGCTAATATATGATTTTATATACATACTTAGATCAGACCAAAGATGGCATAATTCAAGGTTTTCTAGGTCTAGAATTCAAGTCTTGGTGGCATAAGGTATTCTACAATGAGTAGAGAGTGATAACACTTCTTGTGAAATATTTCTAGACTTTTCAACTGTGCTAATATCAGATACGTAATGTGGGTTCCAGACTGATGAGCTATATTCGAGTATTAGTCTAGCAAATGTTTTGTATGCTCTAGTTCTTAGTGTTGATATTACCAGAGAAAAAGCTATATAAGATTAGGTTAACAACCTTAATGCCTTTTTCGCTATGTAGTTACAGTGGCTCTAGCACTTAGGTCATTAGAGATGAGTACTCCAAGATCCATGACAGAGTTTGGATCATCCACAAGCTCTTACTATTCAGCCTGTATTTTATTTTCTGATTTTTTTTGCCAGTATGTAAGACAGAGCATTTATTTGTTCAGATTTGAAGTTGCCATTTTTTTGTATCATTATTCTGATACATAGTCAAGGTCTTTTTGAAGGGTAGCAGTGCTGTCTGTGGTATTGAATAACTTTACATCATCAAGCGAAGAGAACACTACAGGAATGCTTCTATCCAGTTATGCAGGTGTGCAGAGATACCGTAAGATTTTAGTTTTAGGAGTAGTTGTGTCGTGTACCGACTGAATCAAAGGCTTTACAAGACTGTCTAATGTCAAGTCTATGTAGATTGCATCTATTGCTTTGCCCTGATCGAGTTGAGTAGTCCATATGTTTTTGCAGTGTAAGAGTTGTAGATTACAGGATAGTTTTTTCTTGAAACCAAATTGTTTATTAGATTATTACATTAAGTGGGATGTACTCAATACATGATTCAATGTCTCCAGGACAACCTTTTGAAAACATGAACATATGACTTTATGGCATACAGTCTAAAATTAAAAGCTTTAGGAACAGAGAGTCCATTTCAAGTAAGAAGAATATGTAGATAGAATGCTGTTTGGTGTTCTACTGATCTGGAACAGAAAAACAAGGTTTTATTAACAGTTCCAAGATATTAACTGCAGGAAATCTGACCTGCTTAGATGCAAATAAAAGGAGACAGTCTCTCTCTCTGTGTGTCTCTCTCTTTCTCTCTCTCTGTCTTACACACATACACACACACACACACAGAGAGAGAGAGAGAGAGAGAGAGATAGGAGCAGGAGGAGAATTTTTGCAGATAGATTCAATATTAACAGTAAATTGTGCTTTTTTTGTTTACATGTAGCTTGTTTATTTAGAATAATTTGTTCTGCCCACTTAGAAATTGGATGTAGAACTAGAATGACCCTTCAACAGTTTTTATCTTATCTTCACCCAGAATCCTGCAGAAAGAACAAGTTGTACACAAGGCTGCCTCTGTAATGTTCTATTGTATAAAGAAATAAGAAGCGCAGCCCTCATTGTTTGTCTTTAATCTACAAAAAACATCTTTGTTATTTCTTCACACTACCAAAATTTATTCAGGCCTGATGCACAAGGAGATGTTGTTCTTTATAAAGAAACAATTTTTAAACAACTGTGAAACTAATCACAAAGGAAAATCTCATCAAAGAAGCTGCACACTTTGAATATTCTTTCTTAGCTGTTGTTGGTCCTGTGTTGCTCAATTATTTTTCTTCTTATATTATGACTTCATAATAGGCTTTTAAATCATATACAGGTTTTTATGGTAACAGGCTTTGTCTTGTGATTTTACAGCACTGTTTTCTTTGAGAAGAAGATTCTGGGATAAGGTAAGTCATTAAAGAAATAAATAGTTCCCTTATGTACAGATTTTTCATTTTGGGATGATATAAACTTTGAGGATTTAGTTTTGAAATTTTTGGAGCCTGCATTTTATTGAGATAGTGACTTTATGTTCTATTGTTTTGTTTTTTAGGCTATTATCATATTTTATCAGTTTCTCTTTTCTTATTGGTTTTGTATAACCTGGCAAGAGAATTCTTATTGTTGGGCCAATACAGTCAATCACAAATACCTTTTGTTTGACAGAATTATGTGCTATATCTAAGCAGAAGTTTCTTTTGTTTCTTCAGGTATCAAATAACAATAATGTTGAAGTCATATGCATTGCTATGGAAGACAAGTCCTAATGAAGAAGTTAAAAAAAAAACCTTAGTAGCTTTGCAGTCATTGATCAAGGTACAGCCAACCCTCCCCTAAATAATCAAGCATTAAAAAATATTCTGTTGGGCAACTATAAGCAAGTCTTAATGTCTTCAAAACAAATTTCCTCAGTTTGGGGAGATCCACATTTTAAAAATGTCAAATTCCTCTTAGAGTTTGTATTACACTTAATCAGAGGTTGTATTCAGCAGGTTCTGACCAGTTCTGGAGAACTGGTAGTGGAAATTTTGACCAGTTTCGAGAACCGGCAAATACCACCTCTGACTGTCCCTGCCCCATCTATTATCTGCCTCCCGAGTCCCAGCTGATTAGATGGATCTTCTTTTGTTGCCCTGCAGAGGAGAATGAAGCTGGAAAGCAGGTTAGTGAGATGGGAAGGGAATGGGAATTTGCAGTAACTTCCCCCAGGAGTGAGCAGGGAATGGAAATTTTCAGAATCCATTCCCTGAAGTGGTGTGGGAATCGATATTTTACAGTATCCTTCCCCTGCCATGCCCACCAAGCCACACCCATCAAGCCATACAACACCCACTAAACCACATCTACAGAACCTGTAGTAAAAAAATTTGAATCCCACCACTGTTTACAATATCTCTTGTAAACAATGCCTGTAAAAATGTCAATTTTCAGCATTATAGTGACTCCAGGGTTGCAAAATAGCATTCAATTTCTCCATCCTCTAATTTCCAGGATAATGATTCTGAGGTAGTAGGAAATGCATCTCTTGAAAGTAAATATGGGAAGTTGTGGAAGTCTTCCTATCTTTATGAAAAGAAAAGAAAAGAAAAGAAACAGCCTCAGGCAAAATATACTTAGTCTCTTTAATCTCTGTTCTTTTGAAACCTTAATAATACCTTTCTCATTTTTCCTCAGTAGAGTTATCCACCCAAGTGATGAGATAAATTACCTTTCTCCTGCTTCACCAGATTCTTGATTAGCTGTGAATATGAAATGAAATTCTTCTCAACATTTGGCTGGGTCACTGATAACCAAATTTCCTCTGTGGCTAAATGGACAGATTGCAAAGTAATGCTCCACATCGGTAGAAGATTTTCTGTACTTTGTGCACAATCATTATTGGACAACTAGTGCAATTTTTGTTCCTGTTAAAAGAGACTGATGTGGGATTCAATTGGCTCCTTTTACTTCATCAAATGATCAAAAGAATTAGCATCCAGCAGTTGTGACCCATAATGATATCAAACAGGAGAAATAAATAGATGTTGATTCTAATATTTCAGTCCTATATTAGAAGGGAAACTAGGGTGAAAAACACAATATCTAATATTTGTGCCATAACAAGATAGTATGGCTGGCCATGACCATTATTTTATTTTGTAACTTAGGCCTGTCAACTGATCGAATTTGACACCCCTGTTGTAAGTCACATACTTTGAGGATTTTTTTATCTGAATCATAAGACAAACAATTGTCTCAAAGGTGCTTTTTCAGGAAGCAACTGGATTTTCTTGTTTTTTCTTTGAAAACATTTCACTTCTCATCCAAGAAGCTTCTTCAACTCTGACAGGATAGTGGAGAATGGAAGGATTTATATAGTTTGCCCACTATCCTGTCAGAGCTGGAGAAGCTTCTTGAACGAGAAATGAGATATCTTTAAAGAAAAAAGAAGAAAGTCCAGTTGCCTCCTGAAAAAGCACCTGTGGGACAACCATGACATGGATGACTAAGAATATCTGCAGACTTTAAGACAAAACAGTTTTCTCAAGGCAGATACAACTGATGACATGTCACATGATATATGTTATATATTATATATATATGTAACAAAAATACTAATTAGTTTTCTACCTCATAACCTTTAGCTACTTCTTTTAGCTACTACAACTCCAATTATGCCCATTCAAAATAGCCAATTAATTGGAAGTAATTGTGGTTACATAGTATAACAATGTTATTTTCTATATGCTTTCTTGATGATAAGATTTGTAATACAGTAATAGCTGGCAGGTGCTCAGTTGTCCATCCAGCCTCTAAGCCATGTTTTAATTCCCATATCGCAAACTAACCAAAACAGTATTCTTTTCCCTTCATACTTTCCACAATATCCCCAATCAAGTGGATTTTTTTTTATCATTGTATTGTATACTGCTAAACTCCAAAAATCAAACAATTATAACAACTGAAATAGAATGAATAACCTGTTTCCATGTGTAATGTTCAGTAATGTTGTAAGAGTGTAAACAATATTTGCAACTGACAGCATTTCATTTTGTTGCATTTATTTAACATAAATTGCTCACCAGCAAAAACATATTTTACAATTTTCTTGTGAGAAAAAACAATTTGCTATATATAATTCTAAGAAAGAGAGAGAAAATCAGAGAGAAAAAGAGAGATTACTCAGATATTTCAACACACTTATATAATCTGTAGGCAACTCAATTCACAGTATCAAGATAAAGGATTTTTTTTCCTTTTACATAACTATTTTTGCAAAGAAAAGAAGTTTAACACTATCTTATTGAATTCTTTTGTGACCATTATCACAGCTGTGCATATCTCCCTTATGTCTACTTTGTTATTTGCAACAAATCCTTAGAGTATATAGGTAGGTCCTTCATGTTAGTCTGGACTCTTGGTGTCTACCTGGACATGTCCCTGCAGCTTTCTTGACATGATTTTAAAAGTGGTTTGTCATTGCTTCCTTCCTAGGGCTGGAAAAGAAGGACTGGTTCAAGTCATCAGCTGGCTTTGTTGAATAAGGCAGGTCTAAAACTCACAGTCTCTCAGTTTCAAACCTATTGTTAGATATTTTTTTTAAAAAAACCCTTTCATTATATTAATGAGTCATTATAAAATGCTCTGAATCATATCACAGAAGTTGGATGTTTATTTATTTTTATTTCTAAATTCAATTTAGATTCCATCCAACTTCAATTAGCTTTGAGTAGTACAACAAAACACGATAAAACAACCAGAAAGGTATGAAATAATTAAAATTAATTATTACATGACAATCCAAAAAACCCAAAGCAAACATAAAACATCACAGATGAGGGAGTTACTTAGTCTGGGTAAATAACCAGGTTTACCAAAGCCTTCCAGAACATTTTATTTTGTTTATTTAGTTTATTTATTTATTTTGTCAAAAGCTTACAATACAATATAAATAAGAATAAATGTAAGTTTAAATATAAGAAATAGGAACTAATAATTGGGGACAATAGAACAGGGATGCTAGGCACAATTATGCGCTTATGCACACCCCTTACAGACCTCTTAGGAATGGGGTGAGGTCAATAGAGGCTAGTTTGAGGGTAAAGGAGTGGGGCTTTGAGCAGGTGAGAACAGAATCAGGTAGTGAGTTCCAGACATTGACTACTCTGTTGCTGAAATCGTACTTCCTGCAATCAAGTTTGGAGTAGTTTACATTAAGTTTATATCTGTTGTGTGTTCTTGTGTTGTTGTGGTTAAAGGTGAAATATTCATTAACTGGTAAGATGTTGTAACATGTGATTTTATGTAACATTATGAGGATGGGAGTGATATGTATCTTGGGGCAACCTAACAGATAACTGATAATTAGAGTTGGAAGGGACCTTGTAGGTCATCTACTCCAATCTCCCCCATCCTACACCATTTCTGACAAATGGCAGTTCAATTTCTTCTTGAAAGTCTCAAGTGATGGCGCTCCCACAACTTCCAAGGGCAAGCTGTTCCATTGGTTAATTATTCTCACTGTCAGAAAGTTTCTCCTTATTTACAGGTTAAATCGCTCCTTGTTCAGTTTCCATCTATTACTCTTGTCTGGTCTACAACTGCTTTAGAAAATAGTTTTCTGCCTCCTCTCTGTGGCAGTCCTTCAAATATTGGAACAATGTTATCATGTCTCTCCTTGTCCTTCTCTTCATTAGACTATCCATGCCCAGTTCCTGTAACTGTTCTTCATATGTTTTAAGGCCCTGTCACACTGCTCAACGGATGCAAAACGTTTGTAAAAAGGACACAGCGGACGAGAAATCCGTTGTTATCCCACTCTCAAAAGGGGTGAAAATTTGCATAACCAGAGCGGATAACACGGAAAGGAACGGATGGGGGAGGACGCAGAGCGGATGGAAAGTGGATGCGGAAGGGAAGCCCAGTGGATGGAAGTGGATGAGAGCGGATGGCACATCCGCAAGGCTTCCGGGGGACCTCACCAAAGCGGATGCAGAACGGATGAAGCGGATGCCAGAGCGGATGCACAGCGATGAAGTGGATGCACAGCGGAAGCCTAGCGGATGCACAGCGGAAGCCTAATGGATGCCGAGCGTTAATTGAGCATGCGGGGAGGATGGCATTGCGTAAGCCCCGCGGATATAAAGGGAAGCAGCTCGGAAGCAGGTCACCATTCAGAGGAAAGACCTGCTGCGGACACATTGACTGCTTTGCCTGCCCTGCCTGCATGCCTGCCTGCAAGCCTTGCTGCAAGCCTTTCTGCCAGCCCCCTCTGCCAGCCTTGCTGTCTGCCTGCCTGCCAGCCTTGCTGCCAGCATCCCTGCCAGCCTTGCTGTCTGCCTGCCTGCCAACCTTGCTGCCAGCCTGCCTTCCAGCCTCCCTGCAAGCCAGTCTGCCTGCCAGCCTTCCTGCCAGCCTTGGTGCCTGCCTTCCTGCCAGCTTCCTGCAAGCCTTGGTGCTGCCTTCCTGCCATCCTTGGTGCCTGCCTTCCTGCCAGCCTTCCTGCCAGCCTTCCTGCAAGCCTTGGTGCCTGCCTGCCTGCCAGCCTTCCTGCCAGCCTTCTTGTCAGCCTTGGTGCCTGCCTGCCAGCCTTCCTGCCAGCCTTGGTGCTCCTGCCTGCCAGCCTTCCTGCCAGCCTTTCTGCCAGCCTTCCTGCCAGCCTTGGTGCCTGCCTGCCAGCTTCCTGCCAGCCTTCCTCCAGCCTTGGTGCCTGCCTGCCTGCCAGCCTTGGTGCCCACCTGCCTGCCTGCCCGCCCTGGTTCCTGCCAGCCTCCCTGCCAGCCAGCAACCCCACAACCATGAGGAATAACAGAAAGCCTCAGCCATCTGCTGCCAGCCCTGGAAGAGGAACAGGGCCACCATCCCACCCCCTGGCCCTCACTCTGCTTCTGCTGGGGCTTCTATAGCACGGGCTCGCTCTTCTGGGGCTGGAGTTTCTGCTGCTTCTGCTTCTGGAGGAGCTGATGATGCTGCTTCTGGCGGTGGTGCTTCTGCTGGTGCTTACTCTGCTGATGCTGCACCCCAATGGTGCTTTCAGACAAGCACTCCAGCACCACCACCTCCACAGCACCTGGACCCTTCACCCCTAAGACTGAGCGACCAAGAGGAGTGCCAGAGACTGGCTGGCTGGCTACCTGTGGACTTTATTTGGACACTTGACTTGGGTCATTTTTCTTTTATAGCTTGTTGTAATAAAGTCTATCTTTGATTCACACACTTGCTTCATTTCTTTTTTTTATAAAGTCTTGGTGGAAACTTTTAGAAATGGTTTAAGCCTTTGCATGCTTGTGGGATGGGTTAAGATAGCAGTGGGGTGGGCAGGGATACCTGTGGAATGAGCAGGGATAACTTTGGGATGGGTAATAGCTGTGGGATAGATAAACTCCAGTACAAGCATAGTGGGACTGTATGGTCACCCTCCAGGTGCCACACCTATGGCCCTTTATTATCAATAACAATTTAATCATTGATCCACACATTTCAACATAAACACAACTCTTTATTAAATGCCCTGTTCATTGTAGGCCCACCCAACATACATGGCACAATCTCATCAGTGTGATGAGACAGGCTGAAGGAAGCATCCATAAACATTCTATCATCCTGTCTTGCCACTCCACCACTCCAGCTGGGGAGTGCACCAGTGTTTCAGAGAGTAGGTGGCGCTGCTTCTTCCCTTCACGTGAGGCTCTGTGTGGGCCTTGCACATCCTCAGTGTCTTCAGGTTTTGCCCTTTCCTCCATTTCCCAGGCTCCATGTCCCATTGCCTTGTTGGAGGTCCACGAGCCTGTTCTGCAACACTGGGTAGCGGATGTGCATGAGATTGTGCAAGATGCAGCAAGCTTCCACAATCCTCCTCACGGTTTGTGGGTGATGCTGCATGGTGGTGAGAAGTACCTGGAACCTGTTGGCCAGGATGTCAAAGGTGTTCTCCACCACCCGCCTTGCCTGGACACCTGTAGTTGAAGATCCTCTCTTCATGGGTGAGGCATCTGGAGGTGTAGGGCTTCATGAGGTAGGTTCTGAGGGAGAAGGCGTCATCCCCCATGATGATGTAGGGCACATCTTGCGTGTTGTTGGGGAGGGGGTCTGGATTGGGAAGCCCACCATGAGGTTGCATTCTAGTCCCTCCCTGAGGTCACTGGAGTTGTATACCTGGGCATCTGAAGCTGACCGTTGCCTGAAGCATCGATGTACATGAACTTGTAGTTAGCATCGACCATGGCAAAGAGGATGATGCTGAAGAAGCCCTTGTAGTTGAAATAAGTGGACCCCGACTTGGCTGGAGCTTTGCAGGCCGCGTGCTTGCCATGATGGCTCCAACGGTGTGGGGAAGTTCCACCTCTGATACCACTGCTCTGCAACTTTCTTCCATCCTTCTTCAGTGTGGGGACACTGGAGGAGCTCCTCCATGTATTCTTCGATGATGGCCTGCACCACTTCTCTGACCACAATGCTGATGGTGTTGTGTAGCACCCTCCAGCCGTACTGCATGCTCCTGTAGTTGGTCCTTGAGGCCAGGTGGGCAGAGTGAGTGCCACCTTGACCCAGGGTCCAGGCTGGGCCGGAAGTTGTTGGTTGCCTTGGTCAACCTGGTTGTCAGGCACTGCACAACTTCGTCAAACATGGCTGGAGGCATCCTCATGAAGTTTTGCATGCACGAGTGTCTTCGTTCCTGAGCTCCACCATCAGTTTGTTGTGCAGTCTGTAGTCTGCTCTTCTCCGATCCATCTTCGGACCCAGATGCTTCTTGGCCTCCTCTTTTTCTTCCCGTAGTAGAGTTCAAAGAGCGTGTAGATGGCTTCGCACTGTTGCAGAACGATGGTGGCTGCCAAAAGGACTTTGTTACGATCCATGGTGGACATGACTGGATGCTGTGGAAGAGGAAGAGTCAGATGAAGGCTGCAGAGGTCTGCACAGCTGGTCTGCTGGTCTGAAAATGAGATCCAGATGAGTTGCTTCCCCTTTTTATAGGCAGTATAGGTTTTCCACTATGTGTCCCTTTGCATCCTCTAGGCATCCTCTAGACATCCTTAATATCCGAAATAGGTCCCCTCTGCGAACATTTTTTCCATTTTAAATGCTTTCTTTGTGAGCTTCATTCCGCTTTCATCCTTTCTCCATCCGTTCTGCATCCATTCTGCATCCGTTCTGGCATCCGTGTTCCGCTTCCTCCCTGTGTCCGTTTACTGCTGGAAAGGATCGAGTTGCGCGGATGCGAAGCGGATGCCTAGCGGATATTGCGGATGCGTAATGGATGCAGAACAGATGCCTAGCGGATGCCTAGCGGATGCAGAATGGACGCATTGGATACATTTTCCGCTCAAAAGTTTTGAGCAGCTCAAACCCTCTGAGCAGAATGAAACGTCAATAGATGGATGCTGGATGGATAGAGAGAAAGCAAAGGGACGCAGTGAGTACAGAATGGATGCATCGCAGTTAACCAACGGATGATAAGTGTTTTTCTCCGTTTTACATCCTCTTTCCATCCGTTGGTGCAGTGTGACAGGGGCTTTAGTCTCCAGTCCCCTATTCATCCTAGTTGCTCTTCTCTGATTTTTTTTTTCCTAGAGTCTCAACATCCTTTTTTATAGTGTGGTGATCAAAACTGGATGCAGTACTATAGGTGTGGTATTACTAAGACTTGATAGAATGGTAGTTGTACCTCACTTGATCTTGATTGTATCCCTCTATTAATGCAATTTAGTATTGCACTGTCTTTTTGGTGGTGGCTGCATACTGCTGGCTCATATTTAGCTGGTTGTCCACTAAGATCCCCCTTACAGTTACTGCCATTGAGTCTGGTTTCACCCAGTCTAAATGTATACTTTTGGTTTTTCTTGCCTAAGTGTTCCATTAGTCTTTTGACCAAAACATAAAAGATCTTTGGCTATTCCAGGTATTTGATAACAGTTTTTACAACTGCTAACTTGCAATCCTGACTCCGATAACTCATTTGTCACCTGATAACCAGGAACTCCAACACCTAGCACAGTCATTCTTGACCAGGCAATAACAGATCTGATATGGGTTTTTGTAAATTATGTCTTACCATATTGTTTATAGGAGAGAGATTTGCTATCTGGGTCTCCAATGAGATCTGTCCTGTATTGTTCAAACTCTAGCATAGATCTCGTCTTCCTCAGAGTACACAACTCCCACAACCAAATCAAACTATTGCCCAATGGGGTTGTTGTTGTTAGTAGTAGTAGTACTGGTAATATTAATAATAGTAGTAGTAGCCTTTTATGGTATCCCAGATCCATACCAAAATGTAGGAAAAAATCATTCTGATGTTCATGTTCAAAGTTCCACGTTACAATAACATTATTTTACAGAGAATTATTTTAGCAATTTGAACCGTTATTCCCTCCTTGTAAATAAATTTCCACTAGGGGTTCTTAGAGAAGACAGAATATAATTACACTTAAAAAATGACAAAATATTGTTCTAATTCAGTATTAAAATTAATTTATCTTTTTTAAACTGAGCTGTCAAGAAAATAAATTTGTATAGCTTAGCAATATATGATGGGCATGAATTATAATTTTTTAGTTTTAACATACGCATAATAAATCAGAAAATGTTGCTTTTATACCAACCATATTTGCATGATAGAACTTATAATGTCCTAAACTTGTAATTTTTTTAAAATTTTTGTTGGTTTTAAAAACAAACATAAACAAACCAAATATAAAAACATCAGGCCATATTCCATATATGTACATACAGTGTGCCGGTTGGTTTACAATTTCTTTTGTGCTTCCATTTCGTAGTCTTCAATTACAATTACATTGTATATACTGTCTTACTTTCAATCAAATATTAAATACATTAATATAATTATTAATCAATCATTTGACTATACTTTTATTCATTCATGCTTTATGAAATAATCATATTTTATTTAAGTTTTTTGTGACAATTCATATTATCTTCCCAAATCTATCTTAAAATCATTTTGTAGATATAATAAAGAAAGAATACATCTTTATACATTTAGTATTTTCTAAAAGTCTACATATTTCGTTACTATATTTTATTGTCTAACCATTGATAGAATAGATTCCAAATTTTATAAAATTGTTTATCATCTTGTTCTCTCATTTCAAATGTCAGTCTACTCATTTCAGCACATTCCAATATTTTCTTAATGATTTCCTCCTGTGATGATGTTTTCTCATTTTTCCAGTTTTTTGCAAATACAATCCTAGTTGTTAGTTAATACATTTTACAATCAGGTATTTCATGTCCTTACTATATATTTCAGGTAAAATCCCATAAAAATATCTCTTGTTTCAAATTATGTTTTTTTTGTCATTTTTCTCCAAAACACGTGTGGATTTTAGTCCAGTATTTTTTAGCATCTGCCACAAGGTGCCACCACATTATGGTAATATGAACCAGGTGTCTGATGGATGTTTCCACATTTTTCAGATTTATTACTTGACATTCTTGCTATTTCTTGGTCGAGGAAAATGCCACCTGTAAAACATCTTATACAAATTTTCTTCATGTGCTGTTGCATTTTATAATTTTGGAGACCACAAATTTTGCCAATTTTCTCTAGATTCAATCCCATATCCAAAATTCTTCTCCAAGCAATCATAGTTTCTTTAAACTTGTTCTTCCTCTAGTTTAATTTCAAATAAATATCCCATTCCAATTTTTTAATCACCTTTCATCAGTACTGTCAAAATCTGTATCTAAGTCAGTCAGTTTATCATAGAAACCTTCTGTTTTATACCTTGAATGTATTTGCAACATATTGAAAACCAATTCACCTTTAGATACCTTGTTCTTTGTAGTATTTTGGAAGATTTAAATCACCCCTTTTCAATTCAATATTCACCATAATCTAACAGTTTGTTCCTTTTTTGTATATTATAGATAAGAAATGCTTCAAATAATCGATTTAGCCCAGACTGGAATTTTCAAATACCATTGTCTTTTAATCTTCTCCCCAGTTAAACGCACAGAGACTCCCGTATATATGTCTTCTAAATACCCGCTGTGTTTTAGTTCCTTTATACCATTTAAAAAAGCATGCCACCCAACAACGATCATGTCCTTCTTAATGACAACAACTCTGTATTCTTAATGTTATCCATTCCTTAACCTACATATATTTGTAGCTGGTAGTACAACTCCCAATTAGGCAGACCAATCCTCCTCTAATAAATCTACCAATCTTGGAAAAGTTTTAACTTTATTCTTTTTATAAGTTTTAAAAAAAGTTTAAACTTGGTAACTTTATTCATATATACGCTTTCATTACCTTGCCATATATAATTTCAACACAATCTTTATTTAAATCTTCAAATAGTCTTTTCCAAGCCTAATTGGAATTGTTTTGAAACAAATATAAAATTACTGGGTAATATATTCATTTGATTGTTGATGTTCTCCCTATTTATGGGCAGTTGTAAATTTTCCCATTTTGCAAATCGAGCTGCTATGTTTGTTTAAGTTTGATATAATTATTCTCTTTTAGGCAAGTATTGATCAAGTACTTGATCTTATTCGTGACCTGAATTTTCAGTAGGTCTGCCAGAGTTCTTCTTTTGTCTTGATAGCATTATTCTTTTGTCAAGATCTTTGTCTTATCTTTATTTATTTTTTCAAACCAAGCCCACCTTTTCCATTTATCTCTATGTTTTCTATCAATGTGATGCTGTTTCTGGTGGGTTCTTCTAAGATAAAAACCCAGATCATTCTGCAAAATGGCTTGGGCAAACCTTAAATTCTTCCTTTTAATTTTCATCCCTTTTATATCTTTTCAACTCTAATATTTTCCATTTAGCACTTCCCAAGTTAACACAAACAACAGAAGGTTGATAGTGGACCCTTGTCTTGTTTCCTTTCTTATCATCGATAGAGTTCTGTCAGTTTTCTCCCTCTATCGTTACCTTTTGGCATTTGCTTATGATTATATAAGCTTTCTATTGCTTGAATAAATTTCTAGCCAAAGCCCATCTGTTCCAGCAAGTAATAACATGAATCACCATTGCATATTATCAAATGCCTTATCTGTGCATCTAGAAATATCAAAGCCATTTGTTTTTCAGGATGTGCTTGTAGTGTTCCAAAGTGTCCAAGATTACTCTCATATTGTTCTTTAAATTTGTCTCTTTGGCAGAATCCATTTTAATCAGATGATAAAATTAATTCAAGTATTTTTTAAGTCTTTCTGCCAATATTAAGCAAAAAATTTTAGTCTGAGTTTAGTAGGGAAATAGGGTCTATATTCTGAATTTGTAATGAATCGGTTCCTCTTTTTGGAAACAAATAGTAATATAAACTTCTGAATTCATGATTAGGTTATCCTTCTTCTTTAACATAACTTCATCATAACTTCTAGCAATTGGAAGATTCAACGATTCTTTGTTAATGTTTTGTAAAAAGTCTGCCGGAAGTCCATCTGGGCCTGTGCACTTTCCATTATTTTGCTTTCTTGAGTGCTTCAGTAACTCATCATCGTTATATTAACTTCTAATTGTTTCAATTCCTTTAAGGGGGGTTTAATTTTTTTCTTGGGGTAACTTAGCATTCTGTAGGTACTGTTTGATTCTTTCTTCATCAATAGTTTCTCTTGTGTGTATAGTTTCCCCGTTAATAGTCTCAAATGATTTCCTTCTTCTCTTTACTACCACGCAAACTTGGCTGATCATCTATTAATTGGCAATATTTTTCCTTGATTCTTTCTCCCTTCTCAATTAATATTGCCAACCATCTACCTGGATTTATTTGCATCTTCAAAGTAGTTCGTGTTTAAGCACCTCTAATTTTTTGTGTGATCTTTAATTGTATTAGGACCCATTTTGATGTTTGGCTATATCCATTTCTTTAACAATGTCCTTTTTCTGTAGCTCTTTTTCAAGTCCCTTTATACTCAGACTCTAATGCCCTTAGAGGATAATCTTTTCATGGTATTTATTTCCCTTGTATTAGTCTATTAGCAAACCTCTGACATTATGCCTTCATTGTTCCCATACATTATGGATTGATTGTATCTTTCATTTTTGTTTTCTCGAAAGAAAAAAGCCAGTTCTTTCTCCATCCACTGTGTGAAGGTCTTTTTTCCTTTTTAAAATAGTATTATTTAATGTCCATTCTCGATTTCTTCTTTCTCCTTTCCATTTTAATTGTCATTTGGATTGTTTGATCTTGCTCAAGACTTGTTTCAATATTTATTTCTTGAATATTAGTTAACAATTCTGTTGACATTCCATATCATATCTTATTCTGGACCATGTGATAAGTCGTCTATTTGAGTGAAGATGTATTGTTTTAGTTTTAGCATATTTTTTTTTTCGTCTCCATGTATCTTTTTAAGTTCATCTTTATTTCAATTCTACCACTTAAAAAAAAAGTTTAGGGAGAGTCTCTCATTTTGCTTTCTTGTTTTCTGTGCTGAATGAGTCCCTAGTTTTATTGTCTACAGTTCCATTTAAAATCTCCCATTATAACTTTTTTAACATTTGTCCAGTTCAATCTATATTTTTTCATTATGCAATTTTTTATAAAATTTCTTCTTGTTTGTCATTCGGGGCATAGATTACAATCAGGAGTATTTTCATATTATGTCCATTATTTCCACCATTAGTATTCTTTCCGTTCATCATTCAGTATAAAATCAATTTGCTGGGAAGGGTTTTTAATTATGGTTAAAACACTCCTCTTTTCTTGCATTTGTCAAGGATGGTAAATTTTTCCCTGTATCAACAATTGTTCATATTGCTTTTTAATATGTACTTGTAGGCAGATTATATCAAATTTTAATCTCACTAATTTATGGAAAGTTTTCCTTCTTTTAATGGCTGAATTAAGTCCATTTATATTAATTGTAATCAATTTTTTCACTTCCATGGTTATATTTTATAATTAGGTTTGGCAGCTCTTGTGGATCTTGGTTAACATTGTTCTTTGGCTTCCCATAATTTCCACCTACTGCACCTTCCTCTTTTTCAGTTGTCATTTGGCAGTCCTCTCGGAATTCAATTAGTGAAATTTCTTTTTCTGCCTCTTCCTCTTTCCCTCTGAAAAATTCTGTGAAAAATGATTCAGCTTTCTCAACTTGTAATTTTGTTTATATTGTAATGCAAATTGTCATTGTCCAGTTATGCAGATTTTTCACTATTCTCTCAGCATAATAACATATCAGTTTAACAAGAGTGATACACAATAAGACCTACTACTCCCATTCTCTGCCTGAAACAAACTATTTGATAAGGTGCCATTAATGATAATCTAATTTTAAACAATAACATTTCATTTTCACATTTTTCTCATCTGTTTTCCTGCAAGCAATACCCCCAATTATGTAGTTTATTGCAATAGTTTCAAGAGATTCTTTTCAAGTCCATTTAGTCTAAGGGTCTTCAAACTTGGCAGGTTTAAGACTTGTGGACTTCAACTCCCAGAATTCCTGAGCTAACATGACTGGAGGAGGAATTATGGGAGTTGAAGTCCACAAGTCTTAAAGCTGTCAAATTTGAAGACCCATGATAATGTATTTATAATGTTCCAAATTCAATGTTCCAGATCAGGGCTATCAAACTCCTGGCCCATGGGCTGGATGTGTCACATTCTGGCCATGCCCAGTTTAGTAAAGGGGGGGGTAGTCTTGATATGTTATATGATGCCACTGTGATGATGTGAGTTTGACACCCTTATTCTAGATAACACTTTCTGCTAAGTTAGAAGCAATGTAGAGGATATGAAAGGACTTGTATCTTGCAGTTCCTTAATTACTCAACTGGAATGGCTGGGATTCTGATCTTTCCCCCCTTCCCCTACTATTGTAGTTTTATACCATGGCTGCAGAATTTTCTTTTGAAACAATCATAAATATTTTAACACTGGATTCTCTAGTCTCTTCCTATTCAGAAAGCCTTTTGACTTTGTCTTGTGCTGCCTAGGACAATATCACAGGGGGTAAAGGGTTTCCAGCTTCATCTCACAAATGGACACAATTTGTGCTACACCCAGTATCAACTTCTTCCAGAATTCTGTAGATAGTAAAGAGACTGATGATATTTTTTTAACAACTGCAGAAACCATTGTGCTTTTTTTATATGTTGTAAAGAAAACCTTCATGTTTTCTTAAGCGGTAATTACTTCACCAAGGTTAATTCTTTTATGTGGTTTGGCATATTTTGTAATAATTATGGAAAGAAACATAAATCTCAATGGATAATTATCTCATTAAATTGGTTTTCCACTAGAAAAAATACATTTTATGTATAAAATAATCTATTATATTATTTTATACAGTGATCCTTGGCTTTCCAAAGAATTGTGAAATAAAATCTAGTCTTAGTATAAACATGGAAAGTAGGGGCCTATTTTTAACTAGCAATGATTGTTAGTTTCCATTTTAAGATAACAATATTTTCTGTTTCTGAAATAAAAGAAAATGATTATGACAACAATCTTTTTTAAAAAAAAGCAAAAAAGGGCAAAATTATCATAAAGCTAACTTACAAATCAGAACTAATATGAGTGATTCATATTTTCTCAAATGAACTTTGTGTTCTTATTTATTCGTATGTATGTTGAGGGAGGAAATATGCCAATTTCAATTTTTCAGACTTTATTTCCCTTCAGTTGCAAAGGACAACTTGAGCTGGGAGCATGATAAGAATGAAGAGTCCTTGTGACTGCTTTCATGATTTTCTTTCATTTTCTTATATATTTTCATAACAGAAAATATACCAGCTATGGGAATTATTAAACTGACATTTCCTTAATGTTTTCAAAATCTCTCTACTT
Source organism: Laticauda laticaudata (assembly GCA_004320025.1). Classification (NCBI taxonomy): domain Eukaryota; kingdom Metazoa; phylum Chordata; class Lepidosauria; order Squamata; family Elapidae; genus Laticauda; species Laticauda laticaudata. The sequence goes on from BHFT01019870.1 coordinate 61,748, forward strand.
TCTATGGCCCAGAAAGCACTCAAGCTTTTGTTTTGTTGCTCTTCTTTTTTGTTATTGCACATGTTGATTACATTTGTCTAATTAAAGTCACATCAAACCTCATGTGCCAGAGTAGATGATCACCTGTGGAAATTCATAATAAAGAAATCAGACTTTATTATATTTTATTCTCACCCTTACCTTATTGCAATTTATTACAACCAGTCCATGCCCACAGGCACATAGATATGAAGGGGATTGTAAAATGAAATGATTAACGATTATCTGACTGAGACAAGGTCATGCAGAATTCTGTTCTTAGTGTTGTAATGTTTGCTTACTAAGTTTCAGTAGTGAGTGGCACATGAATAAAGATACCGTGGCTGTATTTTTATGCATTTGTAGCCTGTCTTGAGAATCTTTCTGGTCAGTTCAGAATGATTTACTGTGATGATATTCCTAGTTTGGTAATGAAACATCTGCAAGAAAACCACCAAGCTTGGAGAACACCAAGGACCCTACAATTCAACACGGAGCTAGAAATATTTTCTTTTATCTGTGTCCATTTTATAAAGGACATACATTGCTATATTACCTATGAGGAGGTAAAGGAGCAATCCTACCATTAAAACAGCAGCAGGCTTCAAATTGTCTTACAAACTGAAGTCTATATTGATTTTTGCTGCACTGTTTTGTTATTTGAAATCACTGGTTGACACCAGTGTGAGAATTCCAGAAGAAAGAGGCCTCTCAAATGTGATATTGATAGAAAAGTATTTTTTGAACACAAGATTACAAAAAACAAAAACTGCTAGTGGGCAGCTTCTGTTATTAGAAATAGAAAGTGGTTGGCATTTTCTGAATGTGACTCCATGCTGTGATGTAATCAAAATCCTGTGGACAGCAAAGTCTGATTTACTCACTTATTTCATATAGAAACTGAAAATGAAGAGGGAGATCAAGAATCATGCTTGTGCAGTTTTCACTTTCTAAGATACTTTTCCTTGTAGATGCAATTTTTCTATATTAATGTAGCAAAGAAGCTCAAATTGTTCATCTGGATTTTATACCAAAGGAAGTAGTTTCTGCACAAGTGCTTTTGGCGGGGGTGGGAGAGTGGAAAAGTGAAGAACTTTATCTCCCTTCCTGGCTGAAACAGAGCACCAAATGTATCAAAAAGATGTCAAGAAACAATTGTCCATTAGTTAGAGGCGGCCTTCTAAATATCTGCCAAGCCATATCAAATTTTTCACTCCATCTAGACAGCAATGGTCCATAGAGAAGATTATTCTCCATCTGCAGAATCTTCCCGTGTGATTGTCTGTGGAGATTTTCAGGCTTCCAGGTCATGGTTGTCTCATGCACAGGAGATCACCTGAATAGAGCCTCAGTAAAATCCAATTTGTTTAGTTTTAGAATTCTTCTTTATAAATTAACCTATAATTTCAACAAAAAACAAACTTTTTGTCCACCTTCTCTTTTTAATTATTAGCTTGTCCAATCAAGAAATTTCAGGATCTTAGAACCTTGCCAATATATTTGTATAAATTGATTATAATTCTTTTATTGGTTATTTACAGCTTCAAGAAAATGAAAACTTAGAGTTAAATCTGGAAATAAGAATAACACTAGTTAGCAACTAAAAGACAAGCAAGACTGAGCAAGGAGGTGGAAGGCCAGAAGGGAGAGGAGCTGAAGCAATAAATTGTTTGTGCTAAGAAGCCAGGATAGCTTTAGTGAAATCTAAAAGAGCTGGTGCACCTTTTTTTTTAACAAAGTAAGTTTAAATGCTTTTTTATATTAAAAAGTTAAAGCATTCATCTTGACAATACTTTATGAAATAGTCTTTCTCAACACTACACTCATCAAAAACATTTTATACCTGTAGCTATGTTGAAATCCAAAAATATTTCAACATCTTCTGAATTAGTTAAGGACTGTACATTAAACTGACCCAGTTTAAATTAAATGTCCAAGTCAAAAGACCTGTCCAAATTAAAAAAAAAACATATTGGATTAATTACCAAAATCAAATGAATGATTTGAAATGAAATTCATTGGATTTGTAAAGCTATATTTATACATAGCTTTTAGTTTTCCTTTTCTTCTTATTATTTTAGCAAGAAGGAAAAAAACTGAACAAGTAAATAAAAAGCTAATACAAAGATAAAATATCAAAAAGTGGATAAATAACTTAGCAGAGTTGTATATTTAATAATCAATTTTAAAGGTTTTTCTAATCAATGAGCTTACTGCAAAAGTCTCCTTCTTCTTCTCCTTCTCCTCTTTCTCCTTCTCCTTTTTACTCCTGTTCCACCTCCCCCTCCTTCTGTCATATTAATTCAATATGATTAAACAGCTGTGAAATACTTGAAAAGTATTTCAAAACAAATTGTGGACTCCAGGAAATAGTGGTGGGATTCAAACATTTTTATGGTTCTGTGGGTGTGGCTTGGTGGAAGTGGCTTGATTGAGCACCAGAGCATGGATTGATGAGCATGGCAGGGGAAGGATACTCTAAAATCTCCATTACCTCCCCACCCCACTAACCTGCTTTCGAGCTCTGTTCTCCTGTGCAGGGGAACAAAAGAAGACCCAGCCAATCAGCTGGGACTCAGGAGGCAGAGAATATATGTGGGCATAGATAGATAGATGGTCCATTCAGAGGTGGAATTTGCCATTCAGTAGTTTGCCATTTCTCCAAACTACTCAAAATTTCCGCTACTGTTTCTTCAGAACTGGTCTGAATACCACCTCTGCCAGGAATGATATGTCCACTGCAGTGTAAATTCTCAATGGATTCTATATAGTCTCTTGGATTATATCAATTAATGGTCAGAATCAGCTGGTGACATAATATGTTAACATAAAGCCCAATGTTCCATGTAATAATTCAAATCAAGGCATTTCCAGAGGTGGCTATCTAGCTTTCACTTGAAACCATCCAGTAAGAAAGATTCCACTACTATAGGTAGTTCTTGAGTTACAGCTGTTCATTTAGTGACCATTCAAAATTACAACATTGAAAAAGGTGATTTATGACTGTTTTCAAATGTTCAACCTTTGCAGTATCCCTATGGTTACATGATCAAAATTTAGATGCTTGGCAATTGAATCATATTTATGATTGATGCAGTGTCCTGGAATCATGTGATCTCCTTCCATGAGCTTCTGACAATGAGGAAGCCAGATTCACTAACAAGTTAGATTCACTAACGAACTAAACAAGTTTAATTCACTTAACAACTGTGGGAAGAAAAATCATAAAATTGGGTAAAACTCATTTAACAAATCTGTCACTTAAGGCGAGGTCCCACTGGCCGACGGATGCAAAACGGATGCAAAAAGGACACAGCGGACAAGCAAAAATTTGGGGGTGTCTCCATCCATTGTTATCTGCTCCAAAAAGTGCCCCAAATTTGCATAAACAGAACGGAAAAGAATGGAAAGAAACGGATGGGGGTAGTACGTAGCAAGGATGTTAAGCGGATGTTCGTAGGAAGCCTAGCGGATGACAGCGGATGTAAGTGGATGACACATCCGAAGGGCTTCCGGGGGAGAATTGCGAAGCGTACGCATAGCAAAAGGAGCAGATGAGTAGCGGATGACGCGGATGCATCACGGATGCCTATAGGATGCATAGCGGATTCATAGCGGATGCAAAGCATTCACTGTGCATGTGGGGAGTATGAATTGCGTCAGCTCCGTGGATATAAAAGGATGCAGCTAGGATGCAGCTCGCAAGGCAGCTCGAGGCATTGAGGGCGAAAGATCGTGCGCCCTGCCACGGACATCTTCGTAATTAACACCATAGGTCTCGTCAGTCAGGGAATAGAAGAGAAAGGCCTGTGCCTTACTCCTGTGCCAGACCTCTAAGAAGGACAGAACCACCATCCCACCCTCCAGCGCAACTGACTCTAAGCAAAGCTGCTGAGTGCTTCTCTGTCTGACTGCTTGGTGGTACTGCTGGTTGCTTTCTCCTGCCTGCTGGTGCTGCTGGAACTTGCTTGCGCTCCTGGTGCTTCTCTCCTGGTGCTGTGCTGCTGACTGGTCTGCTAGTCTTGTGTACTATGCTGTGATCCTGGCTACGCGTGTTTCGGAAGTTCCGAACCAAGCCCCCAGGCCTCAAAGCCGCCCTTGCTGATCTCAGCGCCCTGAAGCGCCACTGCTGCTCAAGCTCCCTGCCAGAGGGAGGGAAGAGGCAAGGGAAGGAGGAAGGGAGAGAGGAAACAGTACACCGCTTTTCGCCAGGACCATAGGAGGAAGTGTTTGGAATGCTGAGGGAGAACGAAATACCCTGTGTGAGAAAGAGGGCCAACACGACTCTATCGCCACAATACCAAGTGAGGAAGCAGGAAGCTCTGGAGAGGACACGGCAAGTGAGAGCCTGCGGCTACACTTCAGAACTTACTCCTTGGTTGGTGAAGCATCACAGCACCACCTGCGTATGCAAAGCTATACCTCCTAAAAAATCTGGCCAGTGCCGACTGTCAAAGCCTTCACTGACCAGGAGATGTTGTACATCATGGCCAAGTGCAGTTCCTGGAGGGTGAGGTCCACCACCAAGGAGCAGCCCCTCTGACGCCCTATCCCTCGGACAGCAAAGACAGCCAGTCCTCTTCCAGCCAGATAGACATCTACCGTTGTCCAGGCAGGTGTCTTCAGAGGGCCCCACGGCAGAGACCCCCCTGACAGCTGCACCCCCATGCCAGAGGACGGGGAGAAGAAGCGGCAGCCACCAGAGACCAACCCACACCACCCCAAGCTCCACCTCCACAGAAAGCAGGCAGAGAGGCAGACTGGAGACCAGAGCCACACTTTCCTTGTTAGAGATCAGGGACAAAACCAGCACAGATCTTCTCTCTCAGCTGTCCACAGTGACATACCATCCTCGAACCGCAAGCCCTTCATCACCTACGAGCCAGACACTCATGGACCTGCCCCAAGGCCCAGTACCAGGTTATGAAGGAGAAGATCACAGCACTTCTGCACAACCCTCCAGGCCCAGTAGAACCAGCTCTGACCCAGTCCAGGTTTGCTCCTCCACCCCAGTTGATGTCACAGCCCTTCCACGGATTTTCAACAGCCCCTCACCTACCAAGGCTCATGACTACCAGGACTTCCCACAGCAGAGGCAGCCCTGCCCAGTCCAGGCCCAGTTCATTGCATGCCACAGATGCCTCCACCTCGCCCAGCTTGCAGACCAGACAGCCCCACTACACTACTCCTTCCTCCACCCCACAGCCAAACCCCCAACGGACAATCTGTCATCAGTCTTTGGGCCCCTGACATCCCAGGTCCTGGATGAAGGACCTCTCAACCCCACGGGACTGAGTCAGCTCTCTGAGAGCTACCTGCACACACATCTCCTGTTGTACTCTCGGGCAAGCACCCCAATGGCGCCTCAAAACCAGCACTCCAGGCCACAGCCACCTCCACAGTCCCCTGGCCCTTGACAGCTGAGACCATGGACATGCCTCAGAATGACTGAGAATAGTGCCAGAGACTGAGGTGTTACCTGTTCACTTTATCTTGCTTAAGATACTTCACTTGGTTCATTTTGATTTTTTAATAAAGTCATTACAGTTTACTTAAGACAGTTATTAATAAAGGTTTTCTTTGCTTCACACACTTGGTTCAATTTATTTACTTAATAAAGTGTTTGTGAAAACTTGAAAAAATGTTTAAGCCTTGCATGCTTTGTGGGCATGGGTAAGGCTAGTTGTGGGATAGTCAGGCTAGTTGTGGGATAGGTAGGATAATTGTGGATAGATTAAGGATAAGTCTCGGATAGGTAAGATAAGCTGTGGGATAGGTAAGGATAGTTGTGGGATGGGTAAGGATAGTTGTGGGATAGATAAGGAGAGTGTGGATAGATAAGGATAGTTGTGGGATAGATAAGGATATTGTGCGGATAGATAAACCTCCAGTGCAAGCAAGTGGGACTGTATGGTCCACCCTCCCAACTGCCACCACATATGCGCCCTTTTTTATCAACAACAATTTATTCATGATCAACACATTTCAAAATAAAACAAAGCTCTTATTAATGACCTATTCATTGTAGGACCACTCAACATACATGGCACAATCTCATCAGTTTGATGAGACAGGTTCAAGGAAGCATCCATTTAACCATCTATCATCCTGTCTTGCCACTCCACTGCTCCAGCTGGGGAGTTGCACCAGTGTTTCAGGAGTTCCACTGCTTCTTCCTTTCACATGAAGCTCTGTTGGGGCCTTGTACATCCACAGTGCTATCAGGTTTCGTCCTTGCCTCCATTCACCAGGCTCCATGTCCCCATTGCCTTGTTGATGGTCCACAAGCCTGTTCTGCAACACTGGGTAGTGGGTGCGCATGAGATTGTGCAGGATGCAGCAAGCTTCCACGATGCCCTCACAGTCCTAGGTGATGCTGCGATGGTGGTGAGAAGTACCTAGAACCTGTTGGCCAGGATGCCAAAGGTGTTCTTCACCACCCGTCTTGCCCTGTGACAACCTGTAGTTGAAGATCCTCTCTTCACGGATGAGGTATCCTGAACTGTACGGTTCATGAGGTAGTTCTGAGGAGGAATGCGTCATCACCCACGATGAAGTAGGGCCCATCTTGTGTGTCATTGGTAGGGGGTCTGGATCTGGAAAACCCATGATGAGGTTGCGTTCCAGCCCAACCTCAAGGATGGGCTGAACCTGGCTATCTGAAGCTGTATACCTGGCTATCTGAAGCTGACCCTTGCTGAAGCATCGATGTACATGAACTTGTTGTCAGCATCAACCATGGCAAAGAGGATGATGCTGAAGAAGCCCTTGTAGTTGAAATAATTGGACCCCAAGTTGGGTCGAGCTTTGCAGGCCACGTGCTTCCCATCTATGGCTCCAACGGTGTGGGGAAAGTTCCACCTCTGATACCACTCTTCTTCAACTTTCCTCCAGCCTTCTTCCGTGGTGGGGCACTGGAGGAGCTCCTCCACATATTCTTCGAAGATGCCCTGCACCACTTCTCTGACCACTTTGCTGATGCTGTTTGTGGCACCCTCCACACATGCTGCATGTTTCTGTATGTGGTTCCAGAGGCCAGATGCCACAGAGTCAGTGCCACCTTCAGTCCAGGTCCAGGTTGGCACAGAAGTTGTGCTAGGCTTGGTCAACCTGGTCTCAGACCTTCTACAATTTCATCAAACATGGCTCGGTGGCATCCTCATGAAGTTTTGGAATGCACAAGGGTCTTCATTCCTCAGCTCCACCATCAGCTTGTCATAGAGTCCAAACTCCACTCTTCTCCTGATCCATCGTTGGACCCACACAGCTCTTGAACGTCTCCTTCTTCTCCTTGCGTAGAAAACGTGAAACAGTCTGAACAGGGCTTGGTTCTGGTGTCGAATGATTGCAGCTACCATAAGGACTGTGTTATGATACATGGTGGAGAACAATGGATGATGTGGAAGAGCCAAGACCAAGGGTGAATAGGTCTGTACACCACGGCTGCTGGACTCATACTGAATCTAGGTGATTCCTCCTTCTTTTATAGGAAATTATCGGTTTTCCACTAGGTGTCCTTCTACATACTCTAGGCATACTCCAGACATCCTAAATATCCGAGATACATCCCATATACAAACATTTTGTCCGTTTTAATGCTTTATATACGAGATGCATCCGCTTACATCCTTTCTATTTCCGTGCTTACTAATGGTGTGTAGACGTTCCGTGTACTTTTTGTTTCCTCCCTCTTTCCTTTTCAGCTGCAGCGGATGTGAGTTGAGGGGATGGCCAGAGGATGCAGAGAGGATACAGCGGACATTTGACGGATGATGACGGACACAGAACGTTTGTTGCCCGTATATGTCACGGATGTACATCGTACGCAGTGGAAAGTTCATCTGCTCAAAAAGTTTTGTGCAGCTCAAAACTTCTTGCATGGATGAAATATCAGTGGATGGATGCTCGACGGATAGTGCGTATGAAACACGTATGCAGTGAGTACACAACGGATGCATCGCGTTTTCCAACGGATGGCAAGCTTTTTTGTCTGCTTTACATCCTCTTTGCATCCATTGATGCAGTGGGACATGGGCTTTAGTAACAGAAATGTTGGGTCACTTGTGGTTAGTTTATATTAAATCAATAACAGCTTTACAGTCATCAATAAAATTTTTATATTTGGACATTGTAGAAGGAAAGCCGATGGAAGCCAAAATCAGGAGTCTCGTGTATTTTTACCAGATTGAAAAAAATTATTAAAATGTACAAAACTTCCATGACTTCATTTTAAATGTCAACTCTAATTTTGCACATGAAATTATCTCACATGTCACTTGTATCTGCATTCCTTTCCTATCTTTCCTTTCCTTTCTTTTCTATCTGTACAAAAAATTAAATCTGACACAGTTTAGCCTCTCCACATATCTGATGAAGTGAATTGTAGTACCCAGAAATTAATGCCTTTTAATAAAATTAATTAACCTTCTGATTTTTTCAGATTGGGGAAATGAAACAAAATTGCCAGCATCAGTTATGCACAGCTACAAAAGCTGTGAAGCTATGTTCTCAGATTTACAAAGCATAAAAAGGAAAGAGGAAAATAAGTAGTAGTAATGAAGCACTGTTTTCCAAAAGTTTATTAATGCTACATAGTCACTGGTGGCTTTTAGAAAGAAACTGGAGAGCTACTTGTTTGGAATGGTACAGAGTTTCCTGCTTGAGTAAGGAATTGTACTAGAAGACCTCCAGGGACTCTTCCAACTCTGTTATTCTTAAGGGATTTTTAATTGATTTCTATTAGATTGAATTTGGCATCAGTGGGTGGTATGGGTCTTCCTCAGACTTGGTCCTCTTGCCAAGATCCTCTAAAAATTCTTAAATTTGAATGAAAATTTTTCTGATTCACATCCCTACCAATGACTTCCAGTAACAATCTTACTTTTATGAAAATATAAATTGCTTGTAGTTCATTCACACTCTTTCTGACTTCAATACAAAATTTAGTGTTTATCTTCAAATCCCCTAGGGTTTTTTTATGGCAGCAGTATCTTTTGAATAAAAATCATTTGGCAGTACAATCTAAATTTGGGACCTTATCTACATTTCTTCATTGTCATCATTTTAATTCTAGTTTTTACATATTTTTATACTGATACCTTCTGGGGTATCAGTATAGTATAGTATCAGTATATATAATCTGATTATAGCTTTTATTGCTGTCATGAAAATTCTATATTTTTGGTCATTTTTGTATTGTGAAAAATAGCCATATCAAGTGTTGTTATTCTCTGTTTTTACTTTATTGAGACTTGTCCAAATTGGTGACCTCCTGAAGCTCTTGACTATCACTACCATAACACAGTGGTAGGGATTCAAATTTTTTTACTGCCGGCTCTGTGGGTGGGCTTTTGTGGGTATGGCAGGGAAAGAACACTGTAAAATCTCCAGTCAGAGGTGATACTTGCCGGTTATCCGAACTTACTCAGAATTTCCCTACCAGTTTTCCAGAACTGGTCAGAACCTGCTGAATACTGCCTCTGACATACTTAAAACAAGCTCTTCAGAGATTATGGGAGTACAGCATACTTTGAGTGTTTTGGTTCAGAATTTTTTTTGATTCATCAAGATAACAATTTTTATTTAGGATTTTCTTCATCTCAGAAAATGACCCATGTGTTTACCTAGTAGCCAACAAAATATTAGACATTATGGTATTCATTTCCCTTGTACTGCAATGCCCTTGGCCTTGGTGTATTTTTCTGTGAGCCGAAACTAGAAAAATCTCAGTGCTTGGCAGGTCAAGATTTTATTATGTGCCCCTAAGCAGAACTGAGGCAGAGAAAAAAAAAAGCACAGAAAAACAAGGCACTTATTTTTTTAATACACTTTTTCAGAGCTGTTGATTGCAATGGCAGTAGACCTGAAATGTTAGCTTATGTTCCAAATAATTGTTCAAACCATGGAACCAATCCCCCCCAACTCAACTGCTGAATTGAAGATATTCTAAATAAGGTTGAAGCTATTGTTATTTTTATTTCTTTTGAAAGGTAAAATAAATACAACAAAATAATAATTCTTGCTTGTATTAAAATGCATATTTTAGGTCTATTAGATTGGGCTTTTTTACATTGCCTGGTTCACTGCCATCAATATGGACCAATGAGTATTTTTGGATAGCAGGAACTGACATCTCAACCCTCAACTATCATGAATCTAATTTAAAGCCTCAGCTTATAAAGTATTCTTTTCCTGCTTGTGTCACTTCACGCTTTGCTGTCCATGTTACATGTGATATATTACTATCTTCTAGGCTAAACTGCTGCACTTTGACTATTTTGCAGGCAGGAACACAACTCAGTTGATTTCAACAGTAATAGTTTCTATTGTCTTCCAGAGTCAGATTGACCATTAGCCCTAGAATGGATTGGTATGGGGAAGAAAAGTTTGCAGTTTCTATAACTACTTCAAATCTCAACAAACAAATGCTCTATCTTACATATTGGCCCCCCAAAAAATCAGAAAATAAAATACAAGCTGGATGGACATGTCCTTGTAGATGACTCCCACTCTGTCAAAGACCTTAGAGTACTCACCTCTGATGATCTAAATACTAGAGCCTACTATAACAACATTGCCAAAAAGACAATAAGAATTGTTAATCTAATCCTGCAGAGCTTTTTCTCCGGTAATATTGTACTACTAACTAGAACATACAAAACATTTGCTAGACCAATTCTCGAATATAGCTCATCTGTCTGGAATCCACATTGCATATCGGACATTAATACAATTGAGAAAATCCAGAGATATTTCACAAGAAAAGTCCTCCACTCCTCGACTCTCAACAGAATACCTTATGCCACAGACTTGAAATTTTAGGCTTAGACAACTTAGAACAATGACGCCTTCGGTCTGACCTCAGCACAGTACATAAGATTATCTATTGCAATGTCCTATCTCTCAATGACTGCTTCAGCTTCAACCATAACAGTACACAAGCACACAATAGATACAAACTAAATTGCAGGAAATACGACTCAAACTCAATTGAAGGAAATACAACTTCAGCAACAGAGTGGTCAGTATCTGGAATACACTACCTGACCCTGTAGTTTTTTCCCAAACCCCAAACACTTTAACCTTAGACTGTTTACTGTTGACTTCACCCATCCTGTAAAGGGGCGTGCATAAGTGCACCAATACCATCCCTGTCCTAATGTTCCCTTTTATTCGTATCCATTTCATGTATTAGATGAATCATGTATTCATAATCATGTTTATATTTATATCTGTTATGTAACACATGCTTAACAAATAAATAAATAAATAAATAACAAAATTATAAAATACTTGTAAGGCTATCATATAGAAGTTGGAGCAGACTTGTTCAAAGTTGTTCCAGAAGAAAGGACAAGGAACAATGATCTTCAAATATAACTATGCAAATTTTAGTTGGACATCAGGAAAACAAACACTAACTGTAATGCCTATTCAATAGAACAATGTGGAGGAAACCACAGCTTCTGATTGAAAGTGGCTACATGCTGAAGGCCACCTAAATATAAAAGCTGCCTAGCCAAAAGGGCAGATGTGATGATTAGAGAAGGTTGAGGAAGATGGCAGACACCAGAGAATGACAACAAAGAAAAGTTTACACAGGAAAATACCATTATCAAGGCTTGTATAAACAGATTCTCTCCCTGTCTATGCTGCCTGGTTGGGAACTGGTGCATTTGGTAGGCACTGGGCTCCTCTTGTGTGAGAATAGGAAGGGGACAGTTTTCACAAAAAGGGATTTAACTGTGCATTGAGGATGGGATGCCCATTGAGTCTACCAGTGGGAAGGAGCATAACAAACCTCAAACTGCTGCTGTCTGTCCCGTTTTTATCACTTAGTTTGATATTTTATTTTGAGAATTTACTTTTGAGTGCTTAAACTGCTGACACTCTGAAAAGACTCTGCCCACTCAATCTCTGATCCTGAATGCTTAAGGAAATGAAAAGAAGAAACCCCAGCAAGTTTTTCTACATTTTTGGAATGCTGTATTATTTTTTATAACTCATAAGTCAACTTACTGCCACTCTGACTGCAAGCAACTTAGAAATAGATTTATATGGCAGGGACAGTTTCTTTTTTCATTGGAGATAGATGGCTATCTGTTAAGGGTGCTGTAATAGTAAAAATACTGAACAAAGGGTTGGACCAATTTGTGAGTCACTTGAAGGAGACAAGACAACAAACTCCAAAAGAAATATTAAAATTCTACCATTTTTTTTCAGTCTTAAATCATTTTTTTTTTCCTAATTGACTAATTCCTTTTCCAAGGCCATCTCTATTCATAAATGATCTCTAAGATCCTCCCTACTCTTTTCATTCTACAATAATTCTATACTAAAAAGAATGGCAGTTCACACTAATACTGGCTTTGGGTTAAGTCTTCTTACATGAACATTTTAAATTAGATGGACATATATTGACTATCACTTTATCTATTCACCTAAATTCTTCTCAGAGTCTTTGTACCTTTTTTGATCATCTGATTTCCTCCATTATTAAAAAAAGGTGAAGCTGTCCTTTAAAATAATTATTATTGTTTCAGCACACAATCCAAATCCAAACTTAATTTTAATTAACATCCACGATGAATACTAATTCTAATTAGATAATATGAATGTAATTTATTTAAAATTTACAAAAGCTATTGTGTCTATTTCGCTGATAATGTCAGTTCTTTTAAACAAAGACATTTTTGATCTGCAGAGCTGAGAAATGGCAAGTTATGAGCAATTAGAAAAAAAAATTATATTCTCTGGAGTTAAAGTATTTTCAAGTGGCATCTAAGTGCAGATAGTAAGTAATCAGCTTCTATTTAAGAAATTGTCCATTTAAATCTTTTATCTCATAGCTAAATACTGTTGCCAGTTATAAAAAAAAGCTACATTAATAAAGGCAGGCTGAAGAAAAAGTAGAATAAATCCAAATATAGTTTGCATTTTATTAAAATATATATTTAAAAAGTCATCTAAAGGCTAGGTCACACTGGCCAACGGATGCAAAACGTATGTAAAAAGGACACAGCGGATGAGAAAATTTTCCATCCATTGTTATCCACTCTC
>BHFT01019871.1:0-30581 GCA_004320025.1 Laticauda laticaudata
TGAACCAATCCACTACTGGCCTTTCTGGCCAATCAGAAAAGACTACTTGGAACCTTCCAAGTTATACAGAACAGTTTAATGGTGGACAGGACCACATGGCTTGGAGCTCCAAACTGAAAAGGATGATCATATGTGTATGAAGACCTCTACATATTTCTGAAATGCTAACAAGTACATATTGGAAAAATGTGGAACCAAGCATTTAACCCAATAATTTGTGATACTTACTCTTCATCTGTTGTGGTTCGCCAGCAGCCTGTGCAGACAGCAGCTAAATCGGACAGTGGGGAAGAATGGGGACCAGTCAGGGAGACCAGGGAGGACTTGGATGAGGGTCCTGTGTCCGATGCAGAAGTGGAGCCAGGACCATCGGGGAGGGGTGCTGACTCCAGAGCCTCCAGAGTCTGACAGCAGGAAGGCAGAGGAACAAGGGAGGCCTGTTCCCAATGCGTGTGTGCGCAGAGCTGCTAGAAGGCAAGAGCAGCTGAGACAAAAGGGGAAACTTGGGAATAAGGCTGGGAGGTGATTGCCCCTCCCATAAGGTATAAAGGAAGTGTAAAGGTAGAGAAATCTTTGCAGGAAGCAAAGTCATTTGCCTATTTGGATTAAGCCTTGAATCTCTGTGTGGACTTTATACTTTGCTGGGGGGTTTTTTCAGTTCATTTGGCCCTTTAGTTGTTGGCAGCAATTAAAAGGAGAGAAAGGTGGGTGCTTATCTCGAGGGACAATTTGGGACTCATTAAGGACTGGGAATGAATATAATTCCCAGCATTGAAATAAAACAAGAGTTGTTTGCACTAAGCATGTGCTTAATGACAATCTCAGGAAGCCTTGCTCAGAACATCATCTTCCTATAATTCTACATTTATCACCATATCAATGTACATTCTTAACCAGCAGATATCAATGTATGGTATTATCTTGTTATTTAAAATTAATTACATTGAGTCGTGTAATCCATTGATAATAGCTAAGATGCAGTGAGACAACCTCAGATGGTTAAAGCACTGTAGGCCTTAGCCCAACTAAAAATTCAGATTAGATCAAAAAATATCCTGAAGGAAGAAACTCTCAGAGGAGTGAGTAATCTCACCAAGAAACTTAACCGATTTGAATTAACTAGAAGCCGTGATGGTGAACCTATCGCAGGTGTGCCACAGGGGGCACGCAGAACCACTTGTGCGGGTACACAATGAGCACCCAGCCAAACCTACCTACACTGCGCTGTACATGTGCACACCTCTCAGCTGATTGTTTGAGGCCTTTTTTCGGCTCTCCTGGGGGCTCGAAGGAAGCCTCTGCAGCCTTGGGAGGCCAAAAAATAAGCCTTCCAGAAATGCCAGAAATGCTTGAAACGGGCCCATTTTTCGGCAGAGGCTGGCTGAGCAGTCAGAGGAGGACCATGGCCCCAACCCCACTCCATCTCCAGGCTATCGAAGGTAAGAGAGCATAAGGGAGAGACATGGTCTACTCTGGAGGAGAGGGCCTTGATCCTCTTCCTTGGGCTGCAGCTGTGTGACAACTGAATAGAGGGATAAACTTGCATGACTGGTTGAGTGCTGGAAACAAAGCATGGAAATATCTCTAGTTTACAGTTCCTCTTCTGAGTTGGAGTCCCTTCCCAGTGTTGTGTTATCTGTGGACGTCTTCAAGCCCTTTATCTTGCCTGGTTTGTGTTGCTTTTTTCTTCCTTCTTGTAACTGTTTGTGGTGGGAGTTTTTTGTCTTCCGTCAAGAATATTCGGAGCTTGGAAGCAAAGTGAAGGAATAAAAGGGGCTTCACCTGTTTTCTGTCACTGTGTTTGTTTTGTATCCCACCCTGGGTCATCACAGTTCAGATTAAAAAAAACATACAATTCAGGAAATTGAAGAAACAACCCAATTATGTATTATGCAGACTTTGGACAGAGTAGCTGTTATAGTCAGTACTAATGGCAAACCTCTAAAATGGTTGAAATACCTACCATTCTGAAGCAAAATATGGTTGTAATTTATTGGAGGAATGTATATCATATCCTTCCCTATGGAAAGATCTCATTGTGGTTTACCATAAAGATTTATAAGAAAAAGATAGTGAATAATAGTAGTCAGTATTAAAATAGAAATATCAGTATGCTAAATAAAACAGCAATTGAAATTCAACATTGTTTTTAGCAAATTTCAAATACTTTCAGACCATGGCATGAATTAATGATGCTGTTGAGTAAATACCTACTTACTGAGTAAGCTCTGATAGTCTGTTTTTCCTCTGTATTTATAAAGCAGGAACAACTGTTATAATGGACAACCTGAATTCTTACTTCATTGTTATTGTAAAATCAGTATGTATCTTATAAAAGAAAACACAACAGTGTTATTAATGTATCACTTTATTTCCTAAAATTAATATTCACTCCAGCAGTTTATCAACCTTGGATACTTTAAGCTGATGGCTGGGGAATTAAAGTCCATATATCTTAAAGTTGCCAAAGTTGGAGTGATCTAAAATGAGAATACATATTTAAAACTCTGAAAGAAACTTTCGGTGTAGTGGTTAAGGCGTTGGATGAAGTCGGGATACGAAACTTCAGATTCACTTTCGGCCAGAGAAATTCATTGGAGATTTTGGAGCTCACCTAGCCTTTCAGGCACTTTTGTTCGGGGAATAAAATGAAAATGTATTCTTGTGTGAAGCCCACTGAACTCCTGGGAAAAAAAAAAAAGATGGGGTGCAAAACTAAGAGATAAAACTTAAAAAAGTAGCCATGTAACAATCCCCCCCCCCCNAAGTAGCCATGTAACAATCCCCCCCCCCCAATGGCATGGCACTTTAAAAAGATGGATAATTCAATAGAGATAGAAGTAGTCCTAATGTGAAACATAATTCATAATCATGTGAAACATGATTCGGATTCATTAGTATAACAACTACATTGATAAGGATGTGAGTTAGAATTTTCAATACTGTGAAAAGCTTCAAGGTGATTCTAATAATATATGAGCCGTAGTGGCACAGTGGTTAGAATGCAGTATTGCTAACTCTGCATTCCCACTGCCAGGAGTTCAATTCTGATCAGCTCAAGGTTGACTCAGCCTTCCATTTTTCTGAGGTCAGTAAAATGGGGAGCCAGATTGTTGGGGGCAATATGCTGACTCGGTAAACTGCTGAGGGAAGACTGTAAAGCACTGGAAGCGATATATATTGCTATATGAGAGGGTTTTTCTGTCACAGCACCGATCAATTATGTCACTGTTATATACTGTATATATTTATAATTATATTAAGATTCTTTCACAGTATATATATATGTTTTCTTAAGTTTTCACGGGTACTTACATGTATGCTGTTCAGCTTCATTCGGGTATTATCTCACGTCATTGTAGTTGTGCTTTTAAAGTTGTAGCAACATTTCGGCAGAATCTCATCTGCCATCATCAGGCTTCGAGAGAACACAATACAGAAGCCTGATGATGCCAATGAGATTCTCCCAAAACGTTTGCTACAACTTTAAAAGCACAAACTACAGTGACCTTGATAATACCCGAAGCGAAGCGAACAGGCACGATATATGATATATAGAAAAACTAACAGCTTGATAGCTGACCCAACAACTGGAACTCAATCACAGAAGCCGATGATGGCAGAGGGATTCTCCGAAACGTTGCATATAACTAAAAGCACACTACAATGACGTGATATAAGTGACGCCGAAGGAAACTGAACCAGCATATCATTGCAAGTACCCCGCGAAACAACTTAAAAAAAAAACAAATATAGCATATAGATAATAGATGGAGATGGCATGGGCATGGATGAGATGAGAGAGATAGATAGTAGTAGATAGACTAGAGGTAGATAGATAGATAGCATAAGAAGATAGATAGATAGATGATAGATAGTAGATAGATTGGATTATGATATGGAATATGGATCTTTGGTTATTCAGGTTTTCCCCAGTAAAATTGCGAAGTATCTGGTGACGTTTTGACTGAAGTCTTCATTCATCATCTCGAGGCTTATGTCTTTGAATTTGTGCTTCTCAGAAGTAATGTGAGCTTGCAGTTGCTTCTTCCCTTTGTAGACTGGCTAGTGGGGGCATGTGACTGATGGTTCGGAGTTTGGCTGTGTTCTGATTGGTAGTGTGGCGTTGGTCTGTCGATTCTGATGGTTGGTGGGGTGGTTGTTCTGTTCAGTGGGGGCATGTGTTGTGCTCAGCGTTTCAGTCTTAGTTGCTGGGGATTTGAGCTGTGAGCTATGAATCCTGTGTTTGAACTTCGCTGTCGTGGTGCTGCCACATCTTCATGTCGGGGTCAGTTCGCTCATGTCATGGGTCGGCAGGGGTTTGAGCGGGTAGTGATGCCAGCTGCGGTTTACAGCGTCTGCGTCTATGGTCATGCCTTCATTCTTCTGTAGTGGGTGTGAGTCCTGCTTTCATGTGAAGTGTGGTAGGTACATCTTGTGTGCCCTCGTGGTGTGGTCTGTATCATTCTTATGTTAGTACTTGCTTCTTTAATGAGCCCGGTTCAGTAAGGAAGCTGTGTTTTCCAAATGGGCTGATATGCCAATAATGTATTCATCTCTTTATTCATGCTGTAGTGGACGTTTTCATCTCTGTGGCTTCTGTGATTATTCTTGATTTGTTTAAAGTGTATTGCTTGCGCAATAGTCTTCTGGGTATTTTTAAGAGTCAATTCTAATGTCCTGTGCGCTTGAGCGGTGTTGAACCGGGAAGAGGTTTGGTTCTTCTTTTTTATGGTTCTTGTGTGTTCTCAATACATGCAACATTATTCTTCTGTTAGTTTTCCTAGTATGTGGTGGGACAGGCAGTGCAAGGGAATTCATATCCTCCTTGGTTTTCTAACTGATTTTGTTCTTTAGGGTTTTCTGATTAGGATGGTGGAGTCATTTTCTGTTTTACACATGCTGTTTCAATGTTGTGTTTTTGGAGATCTTGCTGGATTTTTGTCTGTAGGCCTTGTATATATGGGAGGAGGGCTTTTGCCGTTCTCCTTGTTCTCTATCTTGGATTTTGGTTGGGAGTTTTCTGTTTGATTATGGTCGGGTAATCTTCTTTCTTTGAATCCAGTTGGCTTTAGTACGGTTAGAGGCGTGAGGAGCGTGTAGTTGCGGTTTTTAGGGTGTTGTTTCGTCGGCGAAGCATTTTGTTCTGGAGATGAGGTGCTCGCTACGGAATTGATCTGTGCTCGGTTGGTTGGTGTGAGAGTGCATGTAGATACCGGTTGTATATGTGTTTTCTTCTGGTAGATGTGTGTCCTAGGGAGCCATTGGATTTTTTGTTATACTACAAACATCTAGGAAGAGAAGTTGATTGTTAGCTTTCTAATTCTCCATGGTGACATTGTATTTTGGGGTGTAAGCTTTGAAGGTATGTGAGGAAGTTGGTCAGTTTTTCTTGCCCGTGTGGCCAGATTATGAAGGTGTCATCTACGTATCTGAGCCAGAGTTTGGGTTTGTGATCATATTTTTCTATATGTATACATATGTATATGTATATATATATATATTCTTAAGTTTTCACGGGTACTTACATGTGTGGTATTCAGCTTTGTTCGGGTATTCAAATAGATATGATTAAAATGTAAACTTAAAAAAGAGGTTGTTGCAGATTATCTAAAGAGATTATCTAAAACATTGGAAGATGCTTCATAGAAATTCTTTTATTACAATGAGAAATTGGAGATTAACCCAACTTGAATAGGATGCAGGTTTGGATCGGAAGATTGGCTTTTCAGCCAATTGGAAGAGGCTGAAGGCATAGATTATTTATTTTATTGATTAAATTTATATGCTGCCCATCCCACTATCAAAAGTAACTCTGGGCAGCTTAGAATAAAATCATAAATATTAAAATTAACAAGATTAGGTAGTCAACTAGAAAACCAAGAACATAAATGGTGTGGTGATTTGGTTTGATAGAAAAATGAAACTGTTGAGACCTGTAACGTTGCAATTCATAATAAACTGATATCCTCACATTATGGAAAATAACAAAGGTAATTACACTATTCCAATTCTGTGTTTTTAGTCCAGTATATTTTAAACACGTATGTACTGTATTTCTGCTGAAATTAATGAGACATCTTAAAACCATGCCCAAACTATTAAATTTGTATTTTAGCTAATAAAAAAAGAATAAAGGTTAAAGATAAAGAAACAAACAAATAATAAACCTTCTCTATGAGTTTATCAGGCCGTTGTACAGAGGCAACAAAGCTGGATCCAAGGACAATTAACACTCAAGATGGTAATTATTTTAACGTAATCATTTCCTCAATGTCATTCTTAAAACAGATGGTAGGTTGACTTATGCACAATCAAATTCAGTATATTATAATCTTTGGAACTATTTTCTAGGTCAAAAATCGGTTTGTACATG
Source organism: Laticauda laticaudata (assembly GCA_004320025.1). Taxonomy (NCBI): domain Eukaryota; kingdom Metazoa; phylum Chordata; class Lepidosauria; order Squamata; family Elapidae; genus Laticauda; species Laticauda laticaudata. The sequence goes on from BHFT01019871.1 coordinate 6,377, forward strand.
CAGTTTGCTACCATATTTCCTAGCAAGTGAATTTTGCTCTATGGTTTGAAACTATGTTGATGAATTACCAAGATAACTGACATTTTCAAATGCATTTGTATAGACCTGCAAATATATTTACAATTTATAGCTTTGTAATCAAGATCTCTGTTAGATAACATGAAGCAAATTTTATAGACACTTCTTAATTGACACACCTTGAACGAATCAACTGTGTTTCCTATGTTTCTTTTTATTTTTCTTATTTTTAATTAAAACCAAATTTAGCCAAAATCTACAGGCGTCACGAACTGATTCCTGCAGGTTTCACATTATAAACCTTTTGTGTTTGTAGTAGAATCAAAGGGAAAAAAAGAAAGGAATGGAAAAAGATAGCATTAAAAATTAGTTCAACAATTGTTATTCTTTTAGACATATTCTTTAGAAGATTATATACATGTCTATGTGAATGTGTGTACACAATTTTAGATAAATAATAATTTTAAAATATTTAAACATAAATAGGTCAGTAAGTTAATTTCAACATATACATTTTGAAAAGATCTCTAAGCCTGTTCTTAGACGCTATTCATTGTTTAATTGTGATTTACATCTTTTTGATCACCCAATAAAGCTACATGGAAAGTGACTCCGAAATGCAAGCCTGAGGAACAAGGACCACAGGTAGGACGGATGGATGTATACCTTTATGGATGGATGTGTACCTAGAAAGTTCTGCAATCATAGTTTGTTATTTTATGGGGGGAAAGTTAAGACACCAACAGACAGTATTTATGGATAATGTTAGGAAAGCTAGTGTTGGAAGAAATATCCTTCTGGGTTCAGTTCCAAATTGGGAAGAAAGACACTGGAAACATGGAGGCTGTTTGGAAAGATGATTTAATGGTGGACAGGATCACATGCTTTGGAGCTCTGGGGCAAAGAAAAAGGGGAAGACATACTGAGAGTCTCTGGGTTTTATGCCCTCACTGGGCTTTGAACTTCCTGGGACACAGAAAGAATATCCTGACTGGTTGCTGTCAGAGGTCATAGCTAGCTTTGTAGGTTGTTTGTGTGCTAAGTTTGGTTGAAACTTGCTGGGTGATGCAAAGAAGGGGCTTTGGGCAATTCCTATTATGGCTCTGCCTGAAGGAGGTAGATCTTTGTTATGTGGAATAGACTGGCCAGGATCTTAATGGTCCATTAGCAAGGTAGGGGGTCTGAGTTTCTGCCTCTCTGAGTTTCTAATTCTCTTTTAGGGGAAATATGCTGCCTTTTGAATATATCCTAAAATATTTCAGTTTCCTAGGAAAGGGGTAGATGCTAACTTCTAACGCTAGGAAGTTACAGTAAGACAATAGTCTCCTGTTACTAAAAGCAAAATCACCAGAGATTTATCAGTTGAATTTTATATATGGTTATAGTGATTGAAAATGGCCTTAACATGTACACTAAAGTGACATTTGACAAAGGATTGTTTTACAACTGATAAGGAGTACAGATGGGGGTTCAAAGAAATATAGACATCCCTATTTCTAGAAAAGTGGCATTTAGCCTTTGAGGAGTATGAATGCCATACAAAATTATTACTATTGAAACTGTTTGATCCTGCATCGCACTTCTAACAGGAAGAATAAGTAAATCAGTATCCTTGAAAATGTTGCTGCTTTTGGAGACATATGGTCCAACTGATGTACAAAAGAAGATGCATCTCTTGAGGGACGAGTCAGGTCACATTCCATGGGGAAAATGGTTTTGCAATTAAGCTGTAGTACTAGATTCCTTGACTTTTACATTAAACAAGCAAGCAAGAGCAGAAATATTCACACTAGGCCAAAGGCATATAGAGCAATAAAAAAAGAAAACAAGGCTAATCAATAATATTTTATTAATAATAATAATACACAGTAAAAAAATTAGATTCTCATTCAAGAGAAATGTTTTGAAATAGTGTTGAAACAATTAAACACCCTTCAAAGAAAATCTTTCAGGCCCAGCAGTTCTATAAATGTCCCTAACTGAGAATGCCTCATATGGAAATTCCCCCAACCACATTCTAGTAGTAGCAGTTGTTGTTGTACAGGATATTTGAAGATAATTAAAATGAACAGGTTGCAAACATTTTCAGAGTTAAACATGTTCTTATTTTGAATTGTGCAGATCCAAGGACTTCTCCATTTCTTTCATGTTAGTTATACACTTACCAAACTATTTTATTGATTGATTGATTTGATTTCATTTGATTTCATTTGATTTGATTTATTTGTCAATTGCTTACAAGATAATAGGTATACGTATAAACATAGTTATGAATACATGGATACATATAAGAAATTAAAAGAAACAATAGGACAGGGACAATAAGCACTTTGGTGCACTTTTGCACACCCCCTACAGACCTCTTAGGAAAGGGGTGAGGTCAATAGTAGACAGTCTAAGGTTAAAGTTTTTGGGGTTTGGGGAAGAAACCACAGAGTCAGGTAAAGTATTCCAGACATTGACCACTCTGTTGCTGAAGTCGTATTTCCTGCAATCAAGTTTGGTGCGATTAACCTTGAGTTTGTATCTGTTGTTTGCTCTTGTGTTGTTATGGTTGACGCTGAAGTATTCATTGACAAGTAGGACATTGCAATGTATGATTTTATATACTATACTTAGATCGGACCGAAGGCCGATTTTCTAGGTCCAGAATTTCAAGTCTGGTGGCATAAGGTATTTTGCAACGAATAGAGGAGTGGAGAACTCTTCTTGTGAAATATTTCTGGACTTTCTCTACTGTGTTAATATCAGACATGTAATGTGGGTTCCACAAATTAAATTAAATAAAATATTCCCCAGTATAATCAGTTGTTACCAATTTAGTTACAGTGGAATTCTTAATAATTAAAAGGCTGCAAACTATAATAAGGAAAAATTGTTTCATTTAACACACTTCTTTTCTTTTCAATGCAGAGAGCTTCCTTAGCTCCCCAGCTGCTAAAGATAAGAACTCTTCAGCAAGGTGATATCTTTGTGAGTATTAGAAATGTACAAGTTGGTTGAACTAGAAAGCATATCCATACACTTTTAAAATGCTGCAGATATAAAGAAAAATTATTTTTTTAAAAAAAGATTATGCTATGTTACATGCATATAGTTAGAAATTAGCATCCAGTCCAAAAGTTGTTACAGGTAGTCCTCATTTATGATAACAATTGAGCCAAAATTGATGTTAAGTGAGAAATTTGTTAAGTGAGTTTGGCTCCATTTTACAACTATTTTGCCAGATTTGTTAAGTGACTCACTGGAGTTGTAAAATTAGTAACACGATTGTTAAGTGAATCTGACTTCCCCATTGATTTTGCTCAGGTCACAAAAGGGGATCATATGATGTCAGGATCGTGTGACTATAATCAGTAAGAGTCAGTTGTCAAGCATCCTTGGTGGTGGGATTCAAATTTTTTTACTACTGGTTCTGTGGGCGTGGTGTGGTTTGGTGGGCATGGCAGGGGAAGGTTACTGCAAAATACCTTTTCCTTCCCTACCCCACTAACCTGTTTTCCAGCTCCGTTCTCCTGTGCAGGGCAACCAAAGATGACCCAGCCAATCAGCTGGGACTCGGGAGGCGGAGAATAGATGGGGGCGTGGCTAGTCAGAGATGGTATTTGCCAGTTCTCCGAACTATGAAAAATCTGGTCAGAGCCTGCCAAATACCACCTCTAATCTGAATGTAAATCACATGGCCCCGGGCATGTTACAACTGTCATAAGTGTGAAAAATGGTTATAACTCACTTTTTTCAGTGCCTTTGTAACTGTAAACAGTCACTAAATGAACTTGTAAGTTCAGGACTACCTGTACAGAAAATAAAAATTTGAACAGGGCTTCTGCTCTCCTCAAGCTTTCTCTGGTGGAAGGTTTGACCTCATGGAGCAGGTGAGAGATTCACTTGGCTGCTTTTCTTTTGGCATTCCAAAAGCAAAGAAGACCATTTTTAAAATGTAGTCTTTGATAGTTAATTTGAGAGTGAACAGCCTATTTAACTATGCTAAAGCTGACTTTTAGGAGTTGGTTGGTTGGGATACATGGTATATATATCCTGATTAGAAGTTCCTGAGTGGACCACGTAGTGATCAAACAAACAAATAATAAATTCTTATGAACAGCTTCCCCTGCAGATTCAACAGACTTAGACAAAATTACATATTGATTCAATAAATACCTATTTCCCTAATTTGACCAAAACACAGGAGGCAATAATTAATAGGCGGGAACTACATAAGGCAATGCCTCATCCTTTCTAAAAGGGACGTGGTGGCTCAATGGTTAAGACTCTGATTTGAAAGGTCAAATCAGCGGTTCAAATCCGTAGCTCCGCATAATGGAGTTACTTGTCCCAGCTTCTGCCAACCTAGCAGTTTGAAAGCACGTAAAAAAATGCAAGTAGGAAAATAGGGACCACTTTGGTGGGAAGGTAACAGAGTTTCATGCGCCTTCGGTGTTTAGTCATTCCAGCCACATTATCACGGAGATGTCTTCGACAGCGCTGGCTCTTCAGCTTTGTCATGGAGATGAGCACTGCCCCCTAGAACTGGAAGCAACTAGCACGTATGTGCAAGGTGAACCTTTACCTTTACATCCTTTCTACATGAGCTAATGCGTTCCTACAAACCACTTCACTTATTTTTGAAATCAGACTTATTTCCAGTCTTGGTAACCAGCTAAAACGACAAGACATATTCTTGTTGGGTTTGTTTGTTTGTCAGTGAAACATCTTCAGGTATGGATACATCTTGTTCATTATTTCTCACTCCTCTGCATTTCTTTTATGTGCTTCCATTTCCTTTATCTTGTTAAAGCAAACTAAATTTTGCCTAGATTTTGTTCACCCTTGTTTTAAAAAGTTATGGTCCACAATAGGGACCTGGTTGGATGCCCTGTCAACTTTTTAACTCAAAGATCTTCAAAACAATAACTCTATGTTAACATCTCTCTAGCTTATAATATTCATAAATGTAGAAGTATCTCCAAGGCTGGTTTTAATAAAATGAGTTTGTCTTGAGGAAATAGATAACTTTCAGCTAACACTCAAGTCTCAATTTACACCACAGTGCAATATATATTTATGATTGATCCAAAATCAATAGAATGCTGAAGAAAATAATAGCACGTTTAATCTTTCCACTGACCCCAATCTGGGAGAAGAAATACGATACTCTTCTTTTTTTAGTATATGTTTTATTTTTATTTGTAAATATTTTGAATACAGTGTATTGTCATGGCATATCATTTACAAAAAATCAAGAAGAAAACAAACAGATATTGACATGTATACTAATAACAATAATAATAATAGTGTAACAGTTGTTTTAAATAGATTTCTCTTTATCTTAGCTTGTTTATAATTCTGTTAATTATATCAACATGTTTTTAATGGTAAACCCTCTTTATATTTAATTCATACATAACAGTAGTCTTTCCTTGCCAGTTTGCTACCTCTTATCTCTAATCAAGAAATACAGTACTCTATTAACAAGTATAAAAAAGATGGATAGAAAGAACTGAAAATATAGACTTCACCCGCAGTAGCTAGACATGGTCCCTATTATGGAAAGTGGGAGTAGCAATTCCAATTCTTACTCAGAAAACCTAAATATCACCATCTCAAAAAACTTTACACATAAATGTTCCTTTAGATCAGGGGTGTCAAACTCAAGGTCCGCAGGCTGGATCTGGCCCACAGGGTGCCTAGATCTGGCCTGTGGGACTACCGTGGAAACAGGGGAGGACTGACCTGCAGTGCATCTGCCAGCCAAAACGGAGCTCCAGGGGCTCTCCAGCTCTGTTTGTGTTGGCAGAGGGTTACAGGAAGTTGTCGCAACCAAAAACGGAATTCAGGAGCCCATTTTCGCTGGCAGGGGGCTTGGGCCACCACAGGTGCTCCCAACATGAATGATATCAAGCTGGCCACACCCACCTTGCCCTCCTGAGATAAAACACAATCCTCAATAAAACTGAGTTTGACACCCCTGCTTTAGATCCCCAATTTGAAAAATGGGTGAAACAATGAACCAGCTATTTCAATTAACAAACCTTAGAAAACACACTTCTTTTTTCCTACAATATTCTCAGAAGATGAATCAGAAAAACCTATAAGAGGTCTCAAAGTAAGGGAAGCCTGACGGGATGTTCCCAGAGTGTTGTGCTTAGCCGGCATCAGGTGCGGATGGCTGAGGAGAGCGAGGACTCAGATGAGGGGCCAGGACCATTAGGGAGTGGACTGCTGCCTTCAGAGATTNAGGGGCCAGGACCATTAGGGAGTGGACTGCTGCCTTCAGAGATTGTGGGGGCTGGCAGTAGTGATGAGGAGGTTCCCGAGGAGCCTGTGCCAAGTGCGCATGCGCACAGGATTGCTCACAGGAAACAGCAGCTACAACAGCATGGGCAACTCAGGAGTCAGGCTGCAAGGTAATGGCCCCTCCTTCAAGAAGATAAAAGCCAGCTGTGAAACAAAGTACTTTGCAGAAGGCAAAGACGTTTTGAAACTCCAGCCTCGTGGAATTCCAGTATCCCGAGTTTGTATTTGAAGATTCTTATTTTGCAAATTATTTCTTGTCTCTTATCTTTTGGCAAGTCTCTCACAGTTTGGCAAGACCTGTGCTTATCACAGCTAATTATTTTGTAAAAGCATTACAAGGTTTCTTACAAGATATCCTAAAATCCAGAAAACCACACAACGATCCAGCAAGCTACCACCTATAGCTCCACTGTGCATTTGCCATAAACCTCTGGAATGATTACTTCATAACAGAATATACCACTGTTGATAGAGTGGTCCTTTCTTTCCAGTCTGGATTCCACACCAAGAGAAGCTGCTGCAAGCAAATTCTGACTCTTACTTTGTTCATTTATCAAAGTCAGTTTCCAAAAAGGACTAAACATTTCCTTGGCTTTTATTGATTTGACTGCAGCTTATGACATAGTGCTCGAACTGAAGAAAATATTCTGTGACTTTTAACAACCCTTCTGGACAACATGTTAAAAATCAATACTTCAAGGGTAACTGTAAGAGGCACCACTAGTAAATCTTTTTCTATTAAGGATGGGTTGCCACAGTGAGTAGCCCCCACTCCTCTGTAATCTACATCCTAGTGATTCATCAGGAACTAATTGTGAAAAATTTGTTATGCCAATGATATGGCAATAACTATTCAAACCCATGACTTTGAGGAAGCGAAATATGTTCTTACTAAGGATCTGAGGTCACTAAGAGAACATTATGAGAAGCTGGATTTTCTCCAACCCAAATAAAACTGAAGTACGGGCCTTTCATCTTAGCAATCATACAGCAAAGAAAGCAAGAGCATAAAACACAATTGTAGAAAGAGCATAAAACACAATTGCCATATCAAACATCTTGGAATAATCCTTGATCCCTTATATCTGGAAAACACCTTGAAGTAATCAAACAAAAATTGAAAACAAGGAACAACTTGATTAGAAAATGATGGAAGCAGGCTGGGGAGCTCAAGCAAAAATATCGCACAAAGAGGCCCAATTAGTAGTATATTCTGTCACCAAATCCTGCACACATGTGTGGGAAGAAGTTGTCATACCGACAAGACTGACATTCATCTTAATGACCCAATGAGAATAACATCTGGAATCCTTTATCCACAGTATTCTCATGGCTCCATGTTCTTTCTAATATTTTCCGTCCTGATCTCAGGCGACAACAACAGACAGTTCGGGAGTGGAAAAAAACATAAATATGTCTTCGGCTCCTAGAGATATTCCAATACATAAAATATTAAATTCTCTATTGCAGGGGTCGCCAACCTTTTGGACCTCAGGGACCACCAAACTCATAATTTTAAATCCCACGGACCACTAATATGACTTTTGATTGACGGTGGCTTGCTGACCTTGGTGGGAAAGTCAGTCCCATATTCCAGAGCTGCAGTAGTCACAAGACTGGCCCTTTGGTCATCCCAGAGCAGCAGAAGTCTTTCTTTCTCTACCCCAAACTCTGCCAAAAAAGAGTCTTTGTGAGACTTGTTGTGCTGGCGCAGCCTCTTGAAGCAGGATGCCTTGCAGGGTCCCAAAAACTCATTTCTGGAGAAGTTTGGGGGAGAGAAAGAAAGACTTTTGCTGCTTTCCTTGCGTGTAGCCAAAAGCAGAAGTGGAAAGAAGCAGCCCAGTGGCCAGGCAAGGCGTGTGGGGCAAGTTCTCCCCCTCCACCCTTTCCCCCTCCCCTCACTACCTCGTGTTGTTCGCAATGCAAGCCTTGTGTTCTCGCAGGCCATTTGGGCGGTGCAGCCTTGTGTTCCTGCGCAGCCTGGATTAATTGCTTTTGGGTGGAGTGCTTTGGGGGTGACATTTATCTGTGGACCACCAAAACTTTATTGTGGACCATCAGTGGTCCACGGCCACTGATGGTGACCACTGCTCTATCTCTCACCAGGCTTAGGTCTAGGAAACCAATTTGGAATAACATGCTATCATTGTACAATCTAGATCACAGGTGTCAAACTCGTGGCCCGCAGCCCAGATGCATCACATGCTGGCCCTGCCCCCAGCCGGTTTAGCAAGGGGGGAAAGAGTCCCAATATGTTATATGATGATGTGAGTTTGACATGCCTGATCTTGGTGAAGAATGGCGATTAAGATGGGTGACTTTTAATAACCACCACCAAACAGACCAAAGCCATTTTCAGGAATGCAGTTGCCCTGAAAAATATGGAGCCACCTGAATGGAGTCAGGACAGGCCATGCCAGAACTGAGGGAAAGTTCTACGTGGGGAATGGCTCAGAGCTCACAATGTGACTAGGATGCTTCAGAACAATGAATAACACATCTAGTTCAAGACTGTCCCCTCAGGAAATTTCAAGACACTTAGGATGTGGGATGATCTCATCTCACCACCACCAAAAGCAATTAGATGTACTTTCCTTAGATATCAAACTGTAATATTTTTCCCACTGCAATTCTGTGACTCTGTAATATGGTGAATTTATTATGGTTTTATCTTAATTTAATATTTTATTTCCTATATTGTATTGTCCACATCTGTCTGTCTGTCTATCTATCTATCTATCTATATTTATCTAGCCACACACAAACATACATACTGTATATACACTGCTCAAAAAAATAAAGGGAACACTTAAAGAACACAATGTAACTCCAAGTCAGTCACACTTCTGTGAAATCAAACTGTCCACTTAGGTAGCAACACTAACTGCACAATCAATTTTCACATGCTGTTGTTGTAAATGGAATAAACAACAGGTGGAAAGCATAGCAAGACATCCAATAAAGGAGTGGTTCTGCCACTCCAATAAAAGGAAGTGGTTCTCCACTTTGGTGGTGACTACAGACCACTTTCTCAGTTCCTATGTTTTCTGGCTGATGGTTTGGTTCACTTTTGAATGCTGGCAGTGCTTTCACTCTAGCGTAGCATGAGATGGAGTCTACAACCACACAAAGGGCTCAGGTAGTGCAAAGCTCATCCAGAGATGGCACATCACATCACATAATCGAACTGTGGCAAGAAGGTTTGCTGTGTCTGTCAGCGTAGTGTCCAGAGCATGGAGGCGCTACCACGGAGACAGGCCAGTGCATCAGGAGATTATGGAGGAGTGCCATTGGAAGGCAACAACCCGCATTCAGGACGCTACCTCCACCTTTGTGCAAGGAGGGACAGGAGGAGCACTGTCAGAGCCCTGCAAAATGACCTCCAGCGGGCCACAAATTGCATGTCACTGCCTCAAACAGTCAGAACCGGACTCCATGAGGGTAGTATGAGGGCCCGATGTCCACAGGTGGGGGTTGTAATTACAGTCCAACCACCATGCAGGATGTTTGGCATTTGCCAGAGAACACCAAGATTGGCAAATTCACCACTGGCACCCCGGTGCTCTTCACAGAATGAAAGCAGGTTCACACTGAGCACATGTGTGACAGATGTGACAGGGTCTGGAGATGCCATGGAGAAACATTCTGCTGCCTGCAACTTCCTTCAGCATGACTGCAACATCCCTCCAGCCCTCCCATGCGCTCGCCAGAGGTAGCCTGACTGCCATTAGGCTACCGAGGTGAGATCCTCAACCCCTTTGGAGAACCATATGCTGGTGCGGTTGGCCCTGGGTCTTCCTAATGCATGACAATGCTGGACCTCATGGGCTGGAGTTATGTCAGCAGTTCCTACAAGATGAAGGCATTGATGCTATGGACTGGCTCGCCCATTTCCTAGACCTGAATCCAATTGAGCACATCTGGACATCATGTCTCGCTCCATCCACCAACGCCACGTTGTACCACAGACTGTCCAGGAGTTGGAGGATTGCTTTTGGTCCAAATGTGGGAGGAGATCCCTCAGGAGACCATCCACCACCTCACATGAGTATTGCCTAAGGTGTTGTAGGGAAGGTCATACAGGAATGTGGAGGCCACACACACTTACTGAGCCTCATTTTGGTTTGTTGTAAGGACATTATATTAAAGTTGGATCAGCCTTAGTTTTTTTTCCACCCTTTAATTTTGAGTGTACTCCAAAATCCAGACTCCCATGGGTTGCTAAATTTGATTTCCATTGATAATTTTTGTGTGATTTTGTTGCCAGCACATTCAACTATATAATGAATGAAGTATTTAATAAGAATATTTCATTCATTGAGATCTAGGATGTCTTATTTTTGTGTTTCCTTTATTTTTCTGAGCAGTATATATACATATTTGTTTGTTTTTTAATTAAATTTTATTGAGTATACACATTAAAAACATTGAACATAGCAGTCTTCTCTGACATTTTTGTCAATACATTTTGTATTTAGAAAGATAAAGAAGTTATGTACATTTATGTACATATATACATTTAATTTTTGTAATTTTTAGATCTTTTTCATTGTTCCTCAAATATGAGGTCCCTCACCTCTTCCCTATTTCACCTTATTTCTTATTTCAATTTTATGAACTCCTTTTCATGTCCCTTCAGAAATAAAATTTATTACATATTTTATGGTATTCTGATTCATCTTGATCCTTCAATTCTTATGTCAACCTATCAATTTTGGCGCATTTTAATATCTTATCAATCATAACATCCTCACTAGGGATTTCACTTCCTTTCCAGTTTTGGGCAAATATCATTCTTGCTGCCATAATTACATGCAGATATACATATTTATTGATGCTTTATTTAAACTAAATTTGTATATCAGTGATTACAGATATATGGCTGATGCTATATGCTAAATAAATAAAATGATCTTTCCACTGCAACTAATTTTTAAAATACCTGTTATATAAAGAAAAGTAAAATAAATAAATGATTCCTTTTAGCAACAGGACGGTATTCTGAAGTAGGAAGAATGAGAGTCAGAACCAGCTGGCACAACACTGCCCAAAGTCACTTGGCATTGACATGGGTGGCATATAAATTTAATAAATAAAGTAAAATAAATAATTCTTAAAAATAGAAACAATATTATTTGAATGAACTTGTTCATTTTCTTAATCTGTTTATCATTACAGGGATTGGCCAATTTAATGGACAAGTCTTCTTCAACTCAGTTTGGTAAGATAATATTTTAGAAAAAAAGAAAATATGTTTATCTTACTTTAAAAACAATGTTAAGGCTATAGATCGGAATCTATTCTCCAAAGCACCTGAAGACAAGGCAAGAAACAATGCATGGAAACTACTCAAGGAGAGAAGCAACCTAGAACTAAGAAGAAATTTCCTCACAGTTAGAACAATTAATAAGTGGGATGGCTTGCCTCCAGAAGTTATACTGGAGGTTTTTAAGAAGAGAATGAACAACCATTTATCTGAATTAGTATAGGGTTTCCTGCCTGAGCAGGGTGTTGGACTAGAAGACCTCAAAGGTCCCTTCCAACTCTGTTATTTTTTTATTCTGTTTGTCCTATTTGTATTACAAAAAGATTTGGAAATCAGGCTACACTACCAGACTACTCCACTTGCATTTGTAAAATGAACATTTATATTAATATAGATTATGGGATAACGGAGTTGTGCTAGTTTTTCTTCTTCACTTGCTAACTTAAAAGTGAACATGGTATAACAATCATGGTAATTATTAATATGGAAGCAGCCAGTTCCACTGAGGAAAAGGTTTTTCTTACCAAAGAAGTTTTCTGAGGAAAAAACCCTAGTTTTTTGGCCTTGGTAACATATAGATAATTCTAAAAGTACTGATTTGATCTCCTTATATCAGGATATTTCTTGCTAAAGCATAACAATATGATTAGTTTTGGATTACATTCTTTTTATGGTACCATATTGACTATCAAAACAATGTAGTAGTTATGAGTAGGCATCTTTTTTTCCCTGTTTCTTCATTTGACTTTATTTAAATAACATTAAGTTGCCATTTAAAAATCCTACATGCAGCTGGTTCCCCAGAGCCTAGTGACTTTATGAAATTAATGAACAAGAAATATAACGAAGAAATTATGTAGGAAATGATACAATTCTGGGCTTTAAGCTTAAGCACCACAGAATTGTTGTGCTCTTTCTTTTCCACTTCAGTTTGAATAGTAAATTCAAACAATAAATACAAGATGAGAGCTTCAGCAGAGAGCATACTTATTTGTGTTCCAAATAAAACTTTTTTGTGGAATAACTTGTGCTTCAAATTCTTGCCATTGCTACAATTTGTTGTGAAATAACAAAACAGAAAGCAATAAATGTTTAAAATAACTGATAAAGTACTTTCATACATGTTCACATTATATTTGCTGCCTAAAATGTGTCTTCAGAAACATAATATACAAATCAATTAAATCAGAACTGTTGTTATGAAACAGTTGTTAGTTCATATATGTATGTTTTCCTACTTTGAAACCAGGTATTAAATGTTTGTTGTTTGCTGTTGTTGTTTTGTTCCTGGTTAAAAGAAAACTTTGGGTGGTGTTATTCTCTAATTAATATCAGCCCAAAATAAGTTTTAATTTTAATTATGAGTTAGAAAAAGCAGACACAAAGAATGCACATCTGATAGTCATTTATTTTTTTATTTTATTTATTTATTTTTGTCAATTGCTTCCAAGATAATAGGTATTGGACATTAACATTTCCTCTGAAAGGTCATTTCATTTGGAAGTTGGAATATATCATTCTTTAGATAAGCCATCTTCTTGATAAAAATTCTCTAATTTGGATAAGATTGCTCTTCATCGTAACAGTTAAAAAACTCTTCTATTGTGGGCTAAATTTAAATAAGTGTTTTGGCAAGCATATATGTGTACCGATTAATACTTTATCTACCTTGGTACCTTTTCTGGAGATCTCAGATTTATTTTATACATAACACAATAGCGAGTAGCCTTAAAATATGGATTATTTATCTTGCTTAGAAAAAAAGATTATTATTTTCCTGTTTCCATAGATCAGTGAAGGTGCAGAGTGCATATTTATTCTCAAACGACTGGTTCTGGAAGGAGCAACTGCTAAATCCAGGCAATTAGCATTACAGATGCTTAGCAGTTATCTCACAGAGAGTATGATCCAGGAGAATTACAATATAGACCAAACATAGAACAGATACAAGAGCAAACTTATTAAACAACATCTTAAATGGCATCAAAAATACTAATGGCTGGTAAATATATTTTATATGTGTTGCAAGCCAGCCTTTTCTCCTGATAAGAAAATACTTAGTTTTGAAAATATATGACTATAACTATTTTTAAAAATTCATTTTCTTTTCTATATCATAAAATGGATTTATATTCACTGGTGCTTTTAGATCAGTTTGTCAGATGTTGGTAAAAAAAAATACTTTAAAAGACTTAAGGGATGCACATTGGCGTAAGATGAGCAATTATTAATTTATTTTAGAAATAAGAATTAGAAAGTGTGTGTGTGTGTGTGTGAATGAAATATAAAGAGAAATATCCTGAAGTCCATTGGGACTATAGCAAATTAGAAGCATTGTAAAACATATACATCATACATACATGCTTATACACATACAAACCAAAAATTTGTGTACTTGAATGTAGGATGAAATTTGGGGTGGGTTTTTTTTGCTTACAACTAGCTCTGGCTTCTTTTTTCCAGGATAGTTTTAGATTCCCTGGAAGAAAGTTCCTGAGACTGGGGATAGATGTGTAAAAAAAGGTTGAACCCGAATATGAACACACTCTAGGATAAGAATAGGGCAGGGGTGGGACTCTAGCGGTTTGGCACGGTTCAGTCAAACCGGTAGCTCCGAAGATCATCTGGGAGCGAACTATTTCACTCTGACAATCAGGTCCTGGGGCCGGCTGGCCAGCCTGGCTCCGTGCTGACTATTTCCTGCTTTTGAATCTCAGCTGCATCACGCGGTGCAGCGGTTTGCCATGCATCAGCTGTTGAAGACACAGGGAGAGTGCAGGAGAAGGTCAGTAGGGAAGCCTCTGCATGGGCGCACAAAGGATGTCCCCCAAGCCACGTCCACCAAACTATTATTATTTTATTATTATTTATTTGGTTTTTCAATTCCTTACAAGATAATAGGTATAAGTAAAAACATCGTTATGAATACATTGATACATCTAAGAAAAATAAAAGAAACAATAGGACAGGGATGGTAGGCACGTTGGTACGCTTATGCACGCCCCCTACAGACCTCTGAGGAAAGAGGGGAGGTCAATAGTAGAAAGTCTAAAGGTTAAAGTTTTTGGGGATGGGGAAGAAACCACAAGTCAGGTTTAGAGTATTCCAGAACATTGACCACTCTGTTGCTGAGTCTTATTTCCTGCAATCAAGTTTGGTGTTTAACTCTTGAGTGTGTAATCTATTGTTTGCTCTTGTCTTGTTTATGGTTCAAGCTGAACGTATTCATCTGACAGGTGGGGCATTGCAATGTATCGATTTATGTACTATACTTAGATCAACTGAAGCAGCGTAGTTCTACGTTTTCTATGGTGTCTAGAATTTCAAGTCTGGGTGCCATAAGGTATTGTGCAACGAAGTAGAAGAATGGGAGAACTCCTCTTGTGAAATTTTCTGTATCTTTCTCAACTGTTGTTAATATGCAGATTCATATAATGTGGGTTCCAGACTGTTGGTAAAACTATTACCACTGGATTGGGGTGGGAATTTTTCTTTAGAACTGGTTATCATTCTCGTCTCTGGAAAGACCAATTTTTGAGTCTTGGAAATAAAATTCTGTATGCTGGTAATAAGTGCGTAGGGAGAAAAACAAACCCTTCAATCAAATGCAAAAATGGAGATAAAATAAGAATCCCAGGGAAAATGGGGGGGATGGTGGTAGTGATCATCTGGGATACTATGGAAGGCATCTGCTCCACAGATTGCCAGATGCAAGATGCTAATTTCTTATGTTGGGCATTAGGAGAGGTCAGTTAGGACTGTTGCTGTTGTACCAGCTCCTTGCTACATAGCATTATACCTACCTGAGCTCCTTGATTTTGCAGCTGGACTGGACTTAAGATGCTGGGGGATTTCAAATTGCTGTTCCTACTTGTGGAATCAGAGGCAGCTGGGGAGTTTAAAGCTATTTTAACTGTAATATATCTTTCTGAATTGTAAGCCACCCAGGGGCCATAGAAATCAAATGGATGGATGGATGGATAGATTAGACTAGACTAGACTAGACTAGATTAAGATAGATAGATAGATAGATAGATAGATAGATAGATAGATAGATAGATAGATAGATAGATAGATAGTTGAGAGATGAGAGATAGCTAGAGAAAAGCACCATCAACTGACAGCTGACACAAAAGTCTTTAACACCATTGTGCCATTCAGGTAGACCCGGGGTCTGCAACCCTAAACACTCAAAGAGCCATTTAGACCTGTTTCCCACAGAAAAGAAAACACCGGGAGCCAATAATGTAACAACCAGTGTGACTGGGTGGGCATGGCCAACTCTGCGTCACTCACTCCCACCTCAGTCACCTCCTGCTCTGGAATACAGAGCGAGTCTCCATCCCCTGCCATCACCCTTACCTTCTCAGGCCACATGAGGAGTGACAGGGTCTGGAAGGGAGGGGCTAGACAGTGGTGGAATCAGCCGACAGGGAGCCACAGCAGAGGGCCAAAAGAGCCGCATGTGGCTCCAGAGCTGCAGATTGCAGACACCTGAGGTAAACCATCAGCAGGGATCAGATTCTAACAGTTCGGACTGGTTCCAGTGAACCGGTAGTTCTGGTGAGTGTTTGACCCTGCCCACCCGCCCCTTCTGTTTCCCATGCTTTATTTCCTGGGGTTTTTTAGCACAGCTGATTCACCCAGGCAGAGCAGTTTGCCATGCCTCAGCTGTTTCACTCACTGGGGCTGCAGTAAAAGGTATGTAATTAATTTGAAAATAGGCTTTTTAAAATGTAAAGCATGGTGCTCACCGGACCGCTTGTTAACACTTGTTGAAACGCACCACTGAACATCAGTATAACTCTGCTAGGAGCTCAACCTTTTAGGAAGCCAATGTCAGAATGCCAGCAGATGTGGCTTGTCAGGTAGCCAGAAGGGAATGGGCTTGCCCATAGCAGTTTGAAACAGTCAATAAGGGCTACTATGAGTCCTGTTTGTCAACTGATTTTTGCCTTGGGCAGAATAGGAAATGAAGCATAACAGCTTTTACACACCGTGTAGCTGCCACTGTCTTTTGATTTTTGGGTGAAAAAACTCTTTAATGGAGTTGGAAGAAGTTGAAAACATGATCAGAGGATATGGCCGAGAAAAGTTGTCAGGGCATATTGATATTATGGTGGGTCCAAGTGGGAAAAGCCAAAACTTATGGAATAGATCTATGTTTTTAAAGTTTCATAAGCCAAGTACAGCTTAGAATCTTGAAATTCTATGCTGAATATGGGGAGATACATGTCTTGTATATGAAGGAAAACAACTCTAAATCCTAACTTTAAAACGAACCATTTGAAATATTCTTATCTGCAGGCTGTTTTGGTTTTCCAAAAGTATTCAAGTCCCATGCGATAATTCTAAAAAATGACCTGAAGTTGTTGACCAATATCCCTGATTTAAGCCTCTATTTTGACTGGAAGGCTTTGTTTTCTTTTAGCTTTCTCTTTAGAGAAATACTCCCAAGTAAAACATGAAGAACAGGCTTGAATTTGATCCAAAAAATGTTCAAGTGATTTGATTTAAACCATGAGACAGTGAGAACAATCAGTGGAATGGCTTGCTTTCAGAAGTTGTGGTGGTCCATCACTTTTAAAATATGAGATTGGACAATTGTTTGTGTGGAATGGTATAGGGTTTCCTTTGTGAACAGGGGGGTTGGATGAGAAGACCTGCAAGATCTCTTCCAACGATGTTATTCTGAACTCTGTACACAACACTTGAGGCAGCTCTCAGGGGTGGCATTCAAAAATTTGTAACAACTGGTTCTGTCGGCGTGGCTTAGTCGGTGGGTGTGGCTTCATGGTCATGTGACTGGCTGGGCGTGGCCAACTCAATATCACTCACATCAAGGCACGCATCTCCTCGCTTGGCCTCTCATGATTGTGAGGATGCTGCAACAGTCATAAGTGTGAAAAATGGTCATAAGTCACTTTTTTTCAGTGCCCTTGTAACTTTGAATGGTCACTCCACACAAGCAAAGTACCAGCAAAGGAGGGAAAAAAAACTCCAGAGAAGTTCCAGAGACAGGAAGTCTAGTCCTGCCAAGAATGTAATAAGGGTCAATGGAGAGGCAGTTTCTGTAAGCAACACCAGAATGTTTCCTTCCTGCCTTCCTTACAGGATTAGACCAGTAATTTGTTCTAACAACTGGTTCTCCGAACTTCTGAGAATGTTAACAACCGGTTCTAGCGAATAGGTGCGAACTGGTAGAATCCCACCCCTGGCAGCTCTGCTCCATAAAGTCTAAAATTGCTTTGGCCTTCTTGCAATCATGTTACTGCTATTAGTAATTCAATTTGTAATCAGACACTAATCTGAAATCTTTTTTCACCAAGGAAGCTCCATTCTACAATTTGCCTTCTTTCTCCAAAGAATCAGTCTTTCATTAACTTTTCTTTAGTGAGATTGCTCCTTGTGGCATCTCACTTATAATTCTCCCCATTTTTTTTTATTCAGTCCTCCCTTATTTTAATTCAGATGCCCTCTACAACAGAGGCTCCTAACCTATGGGCTGTGTGGCCCATAGTGCAGGGGTCTCCAACCTTGGTAGCTTTAAGCCTGGAGAACTTCAACTCCCAGAAGTTGAAGTTCTCCAGGCTTAAAGTTACCAAGGTTGGAAACCCCTGCACTAGTGGACTGTGAGAAATTTGCAACCAGGCCCCGGAAATGGCTGGTGAGCAGTGATGGGATTCAAACATTTTTACTACTGGTTTTGTGGGCATGGCTTGGTGGGTGTGGCATGACTTGGTGGACATGGCAAGGGAATGTTACTGTAAAATCCCCATTCCCTCCCCACCCCACTAACCTGCTTTCTAGCTCTGTTCTCCTGTGCAGGGCAACCAAAGAAAACCCAGCCAATCAGCTGGGACTCGGGAGGTGGGGAATAGATGGGGGCGGGAACAGTCAGAGGTGGGATTTGCCAATTCTCCAAACTACTCAAAATTTCCACTACTGGTTTTCCAGAACTGGTCAGAACCTGCTGAATACCCCCTCTGCTGGTGAGCCTGTGCACACACACCCTCACTTGCTCAAGCAGCAGGTGAGCACCTGTGCACGCTCCATTTAAGTGAACAGCAGGTGTGCATGCACAATTCTGCTTAAACAAATGGAATTGTGCGTGTGTGTGCTTGCCAGCTGCTTGCGCAGATCCATCCCCTCTCTCCCCTCCCCCCTCCATTCCACAAAGCTGGAAACTTTGAGGAGTTCTTCTCTGCAATACTTCAAAATCAATTTATTTCTATTTCTGAGCAGCTGAATCCTTTTTAACAACCTCCTTCCTTATATTGTTCCTATTGATTTGCAACAACTGATATCCTTCCTTTGCTATATTCAGATTGTGAGAGTCATCCCACCAAGTCCCTTTCATATCTTTTAAATTAACTTTGCTTTCCAGTACTACAACTTCAAGATGGTTTTGTTTATTTTTCCATTCCCTATAGACAAGAACTTTCTCAATGAAAGCCAATGTTCTGTTTTTATTTTTCGTGTGCTTTAAGAGGTTCCATTTCAGCCGCATTTCTATTTTCTATCAGGCATAAAACATCTTGCTTCTTTATTTTTTTTCCCCTTATGATGAGTTGTCTTCTCTGTCATATCCTATTTCAGTGCTTCCTTTCTTTCATCTGTTGAGTCTTCTTCCTCTCTCATCAGTTGAGACGTGATCACTCATTTCCAACCCATTGACTGTTTCTTCAAGCACTTCTAATGATTGCTTATACTGCAAGTGTAGGTCTCCAACAACAGGCCACAATCGTATAGACTCCTGCCAGTTAATTTTCAGTTTTGTTTTTTAAGGCACCAAAATAGAAATGCTTCTATTTCTTCCTCCTCCTTTCTCATATTCTCACATTAATCACATTAATTAAGGACACATTGTTGGTTTAGAGGGCAAATTGGCAACCTTAATCTCTTTTGTGAATGTCTACTGGCAAACTCCTATTAGCTGTATCTGTACATAGCTTCAGTGAACTGTAACAGGAATTGTTAAGAATGTTGTATATCCCTGATCTTCAGAATGCATTTCTCTTATTTCAGTGACTCTTGAAATATAATCCACAAAAGTCTACCAGGGAGTCTGCTAGTAGAAGCAATGTTCTAACCCAGGCTTTGTCAAACGTAATAAATCACAAACTTGTTTTAAAAGCAAAACCTATTTTACTGCAGTGCTGGGAATTGTTTCCATTTGCAGCCAGAAGTAATCTTAAATAGTCCCCCAAAATAAGCACACATCTTTTAGTTAGTTAGTTAGAATGCGGCCAAAAACAGAAGTATCCAATTAACTACAAAAGAAATCAACCAAAGTACGCAGAGCTTAAGGATGACTTGGAACCAATCAAACTACTATGCTTCCTGCAAAGTTTTCATCATTTAGGCCTGACTTTTATCCCTTATGGGAGGGGCAATCACTTCCAAGGCTTACTCCCAAGTTGCCTCTTTTGTCTCAGCTGCTCTCGCCTTCTAGCAGTTCCATGCACATACGCACTGGGAACAGGCTCCCTTGTTCCTCTGCCTCGCTGCTGTCGGATTCCGAAGACTCCCAAGTCAGCATTCCACTCCCAGATGGTCCTGGCCCCATCTTTGCATCAGATGCAGGACTCTCATCCAAGTCCTCTCCAGACTCCCAGACTGGTCCCCTTTCTTCCTCAATGTCCGACTCCTCTGCCACTTGCACTGGCTGCCAGCAATCCACACAAGTAACTAGTAGACTCTCCACATGCTTACCAACCAGATATTCCTTGCCTCATTCTTACTTTCCTGTTGTCAGCATTCCAACTAACAACATCCAAACCAATAAACTCTGAGACAAGCATTTTCTCAAAGTTCCATTTTATTTGAGTTGTCATATTGGCACATCTGTGAAAACCCAAATCTGAGAGTTCCAGGTTTTCCCCTCCCAAAAGAAATTCAAAGATCCATCCCCTCCACCCCTCAGTTCATCCCATGGCCCAACCAAATCTTCATCCCAACTGGAGACATTCCTGTAGACACTCCTTTCCAAGTGCAGGGTAACATGTCCTTGACTCTCTGAGAAAGAATGTTGCTCAGTCTAATCTTCTACCTCATTATGAAATCCCCTCTCCCAAATTCCCAGGCACTAAATGTAGTAGCCTCGAAGCTTCTGAGTAAAATATGGCTTCCAAGGCTGACACCTGCATTCAGTGACAATTTATCGCCAGTATATATTGGTGTGGGAAGCCCCCCCCCCTTTGCAGAAGAATGAAATATTTTAGGAAATATTTTAAAAGGCAGAATATTCCATTTCCCTAAAGGAGAAATGGAGAAACATGTTTTTAGAGGCAGAAAGCAGCCCCCAGTCTTTCTTAATAGCTCACAGCAGATGCCAGCACTTGAGATAACAAGCTTACTGAAAGAGGAAGCCAGCTATCTAAATGGCTCCATTCATAAGCAAAGCAAATACTGCAGGCAGAAATCCATTCAAGACAGGATATTTCGAAACTCCTTGAAACTCCTTGCAGCAAAGTTTGACAGCTAACCAATGCAGAATGGTAGGATTAGAACAAACACTCCTCACCCAAGATCCAACACAGGACAAAAACCATTAACCACAAAAGGAATTATCCGACACCTTTTTAGAAACACAAAGTCCATGTTGCACAAAATCCCAAATGTCAAAGTTACAGAAACTATAAAGATCCAGCCACCTATTCAGCCGTTTACTCAGCTGACCCAGAACTGCACACTGCCTTTGTATATGGTTCTGTTCATCATTAAACTTTCTTTCCCATCAGCCTCCATGTTGTTTCCAGCATCTTTCTCGCAACTTGGAACTGAACCAGATGGATTTTCCTTCCCACATTGGAAAGCACAGCTGTGACAGCAAAAGATGTCTGGGGCCAGCTGGTTGTTGATACATCTGGGGAGTCACTGCTAGGAGAGTGGGGGAGGTCAAATTGTCAGGGCTCCAACAAATTCACCCCCATTCAAATCATAAGTCACTAGCTGCATCTCTTAGAGAAAAATAATTGCTTTATTAGGAATGATCATGTTGGCGTGAGCTGGGTGCAGCTGACACTAAAATTCATTTCCCCCTTGACCCTGGTCTTCCCCCCATCCCCTGGATGTATATTCTCCAATGGGACATATCCATAGCCAAGAGTCATCAATCATGCTCTCCAGTAATATTCTTGCACGCTGACAGCTTTGGGCTGCCAAGGCGATTGTCTGAGGCATTTAAGGAATGCACTGCTTTCCCCCCACCCTCCCTTTCTGCTGCCAACTAAAAAGATAAAAGAAATATTTTTTAGTTGACACAAACTCAAAGCCCTTTGTTGACACATGGTCTGGCCTTGTGCTATTTGTGTACATAACTGCCTTGCTACCTCAGCCCCATACACAGCAGCATTCAAGTTGTAAATAAATACTTAATTTTAGACTGCATTTTGGTACAACTTTAGTTTAAAAAGGACCTGCTAAAAAGGCATGAGAAATGTAACAATAATCAAAGTATTATTCACCCAAAATGTGCTCCTGTGCCTTTAAAATCATAAACAACGGGGAGGACATTTGTTTATATTGCCCCTCCATTTTCTGAACATTTGTAGTTCACAATTGAACACTAACACCAATGGAGTGAGATTTTTTTTAGAGTTATTACAAATAAAAAATCATGGAAAGTTTCAGAAACTAGGCTACATTTGTGGCTCATCCCACTCATTTCATATTAGCAGAAAGGACATCGAAGAACAGATATTTAAAGGCATATTTAATGTTACATTCTGACAAGGATCCTTTAAAAAGCTGAGTCACTGGACTCCTTTCTTTTCCTTGATTTGTAAGCCATGGTCCACAAAATACAGGTAACTAAA
Organism: Laticauda laticaudata; assembly: GCA_004320025.1. Taxonomy (NCBI): domain Eukaryota; kingdom Metazoa; phylum Chordata; class Lepidosauria; order Squamata; family Elapidae; genus Laticauda; species Laticauda laticaudata. The sequence goes on from BHFT01019871.1 coordinate 28,778, forward strand.
ACTTTCCAAGTGAGACTTCACAATGAAGGTGTCTAGAATTTCTGTTCTGATGAATAACAATTAATACCATATGGCACTTGCTCCTGGAGAGGAAAGCTATGGCAAATCTAGACAACATACTCAAAAAGCAGAGACATCCCCCTGCCAACAAATGTGCGTATAGTCAAGGCTATGGTTTTCCCAGTTGCAATGTATGGCTGTGAATGTTGGACCATGAAAAAGGCTGAGCGCCAAAGAATGGGGGCCTTTGAACTATCATGCTGGAGGAGATTCAGTGAATCCCTTGGACTGCAAGGGGATCAAACTGGTCAGTCCAAGAGGAGATCAACCCTGACTGCTCTTTAGAAGGCCAGATCCTGAAGTTGAAACTCAAAGACTTTGGCCACATCATGAGAAGGAAGAACTCACTGGAGAAGCGCCCAATGCTGGGAAAGATTGGGGGCAATAGAAGAAGAAGGGAACAGCAGAGAAGGAGGTGGCTGGATGGAGTCACTGAAGCAGTAGGCATGAACTTAAATGGACTCCAGAAGATGGTAGAGGACAGGAAGGCCTGGAGGAATGTTGTCCATGGAGTCGCGATGGGTCAGACATGACTTCACAACAAACAACAAAGAAGCTAGTGGTGGCTGAAAGCACTATGCCAAAAAATGAACAATTGGAGTCCGCCACATAACTGCCATGGACTCTGTAATTGGTTAGTAAAAATGAGAAAAAGAAAGCACTGAACACTGAGTTTTCTAACACACAAGCAATCTAGCTTTGCACAAATTCTTTGTGAACTTGAGAGTAATGTCAAAGCTGAAGACAAACTTGTACTTGAGGATTATTAGTTTACGAGCAAATTGCCATCAGACTGAATATTGTAGCAGGAAAAGAAGAGGGCCTTGTATTTTGCATTCACTGTTGGAAGAATGGTTTGATCAATGATAATGTCAGGATCAATGTGCCATTTTCAAGTCTTGCTACTCTCCCTAACCCGATTCTGTTTGTCCTTTGCTTCGTTGGCAANATCAATGTGCCATTTTCAAGTCTTGCTACTCTCCCTAACCCGATTCTGTTTGTCCTTTGCTTCGTTGGCAATGATCCTGGTGATAGATGGTTTTCTGAGAAGCAGGGAGGTGAATTGCTCTTCTCCATTCCCTAACAAAGTCAATGATTAAAGGGTAGATTAAGGAATTAAAGCAGGGCTGTTTTAAAAAAAAAATAAGAAAAGATGATAAAAAAATTGTATGGTTATTTATTAGGAGTGAAATTAGAAAAACAAGTCAAGAAGATAGCCTGGGGGAAAAATTTGGCTATGGGATAGACTTGTATTAATGGCAGAAACTGTGGGATTAAAAACTATAAATTAACAATGTCAACAGTTTATAAAGAAAAATTGTACAGGATGTTTTACAGATGGCATCTTCCCCCGGCAAGACTGGCAGAGATGTTTAAAGACAAATCAGTGAAATGTTGGAAATGTCATCAAATACCTGCATCATATTACCACATGTGGTGGACATGCACAGTAGCTAAAAGATATTGGACAAAAATACATACATGGTTGGAAAAGATGATAAAACAATATATATACTTAAAGCCTGAGCTATTTTTAGGGGATCCTACCTGAGAATTATAGTAAAGAATATATACATACATACATACATACATACATACATATGCATATACATATACATACATATATACAAACATACATACATACATAAATACATACATACATGCATTGAAACCCTCCAATACAGGAACAGAGTGTTGCCAGCCAATCAAAGCCACAAAACAGACAGAAGAAACCAGAAACACC